>JACEIK010004342.1:93138-136469 GCA_018107945.1 Datura stramonium
TGCCACGGAGCAAACGCGGATGCTCACTGGAATTATCAGCAGTGACATGTCCTTGGTGTAGGCTAAGTGTGACACCCGGTGTGGCACGCTGCTCCTCGCGCACGATGGACTATGTGACACGGGAGCTGGTGCATAGCACGGCGCGAACGCACAGGCATACTGGACTGCCCCTCTTCGAACAGCATGGCACGGTCCTCAGCACGCAACTTGTGTTGCGTGGCACGCTGGGCTGTGCAGCAGGGTTGTTTTTCATGCCATCTTGTGCAATAATCATCCCAACTCAATCCAAAGCTTCTCCTTGCTCGTGCATCTTCATATTTAGCCCATCTTTAATATTTTTTCCTACAAAACAAAGAACTAATCACATTGGTTAGTTTATGCATGTAATTAATAAAAATCACATGAGAATATAATTAATTTAATTGACAAACATAACTTAATTAAGTTATAAAATAAAGCTTGGGCACGTAATTATGTCCAAGATCAGCCTCTAAAAACAACAAATTAGTCTCACAACTACATCGTTAAGTGGGGATGTGACGTCCTAATTCATGAATAATTACTACGTGGAGTGCTTTACGGGGTTTATGCCCTTCATTATGGAATTTCGAACCTCTAACCATTTAAACCTAACTTGGCTTCAAAACTACTTCTTCGAGCGGTGATGTGACAATTCCATGTCGGTGACTAGCTATCTTCCCGTTTTATTACCAAACAAGGCGAATTAGGTGTATTTCTATCCTAACCGCGAATCAAGTCTTGAAGACTTAGAACTTGCTTCCTGCATTCTTAATTGTAACCTAGGTTTTCTCTTTTGAGCTTTTTCCTAAGCTTGACAAGTGTATTTAAATGGTGATCAAGCATTATGATAATTAAACAAGAATTCAAGACAAACAAAACTTGAACCAATGTAGAAATCAAGAAATTACAATCATATCATGTGGCATCAACCCTAGAAGAAGGATTTTAGCCACTCGTGTTCATACAAAGATTCAAAAACATGTTTGAATTCAAGTAATACATGAATGGATAAAAGAGAATTAAATAAAGTGAATTCTAGGTGAGTTTCTTTCGTTCTCCCTTCGCTCCTCTGTGCTTTCCTGAAAATATATCGTGATAAATGAAAAATATGCCCAAGATCATTCGTCCCTATTGGATGACTATACTCAATCACCAAGTCAGGTCTCATGAGCGATTTCAAACTAACCATTGTCAATATGTTCCAAATTAACTTTTCGGCGACCATAGCTCAAGTCATACAATGATCATAAAAATCAAGGCTTTGTTGTGATTCTCTTTTCCTAATATCTACCTCTATAGGTTCAAGAAAGTAAAGTATTACACCCTGAAAGTTTTTTTTGTGATTATTTGACATTTTTATGCTAGGTTAAAGGAAGTATGGGTTGTATATTGGTCATAGATTAGAAGGGAAATGATTATGAACGGAAAACAAAAGAGTATATGAAGTTAATAAGTAAGGGTCCACTTTAAACAACTATATCTCCTAATATATAATAAATTAGAAGCCCCACAACTTATCAAATTAAATTTCTTTGAGTCTAGTTTTCAGAATATTAAATCACTCGTCAATCGGAGTTCGGAGTAAAAAGTTATAGACATTTTACCGTGATATTGTCGGGCAGTGAGGTGGCCACCGCCCAACAACCTTTATATTTTAAGTTGTGTTGTAAAATCATTTCCAACGTTTCCAGAATTGAGGTGCTTGATTATCCTCTGAAATTCTCTCAAACTTTCAACAAACAACTAAGGAGAGCACAAAGCTAAACTCCACTAAAAGTAAAGTTAAGTGAAGGGGAGCTATCATAAGCTGAAGGTGGTACGTTGGTGGTTGTTTTGGCTGCACTTGGGCAGTGTTGCTGTGGTGAATTTGCTGGATTTTTGAAGCTGTTATAAGCTACATATATTTTCCCTCTTGGTAGGAATTAAACACAAGTATAAAAGGTAATAATTCAACTACTAACCTTGCTTGAATTCTTGATTAAAAGACTAGAAGTTGGAGGTGTGTTTGGTGTGTTAGTGAACTGTGTTTGCTACGTTTTGGACAGCAAGGTTGCTGCTTTTTTACACAAGAATTTGAGGTCAATTACTCCTATTCTTAAACAAGAACAAACCCCCAGAAAAAGTTAAGGATTTCACCCCTTTTAAACCTCTCAAATTGAAAAGCGAAAAGCTGAAAATTGGCAGCTAAGTGAGCTTCTGATGGACTGTTTGTGAGTTTTGTTCATTTTCCTTAGGATTTTTGGCTATTTATTTTTTTGTAATTATACTTCATATTGAGGGGAATAATTACAGCAAAACTAAGGTAAAATTTCCTCTTGTTTCTCCCTCAAAAGTTAGTGAAAACTAGTTGAGAAAATAGCTAAATGTTGTTGATATTGTCGTGTGTTGTTGTTACTATTGTGACTACCTTTTGTTAGTTATTTTTGGATACATTTTGTTCTATATATTAAGCTTCTTTTTTGCCTATAAAACCACTTTATTAAAAAGGTTTAAGGCTGATCATTGAAATCGGAAATCGGCTAAAGAAAAGTTCCTCGAATAAAAGTATGTAAGGCAGGCGTCTATCGTTCTTTTAAGCACGACTTGTGTGTTGTGAATTGAATGAGCCAGCAACCTCTTTAAAATTATTGAGGCAGTATGTTAATATTCATTTAAGCTTTAAGGTTTCATGTTTTATTTAGGTTAAATGTTAAGATTATGCCTAGCCGAAATGAGACATTTAAGGTGTGATATTGTGTTGATTGTTGTCGTAGTTGTACATTAAGTTGGAGACCCCTCAGCCTGGGCATCGTTAGATGGCCCTTACTGTATGTTATGTATATATATGTGTGATTTTAAATGTGTTTAAAGGTCTGGTTGCTAACTAAAATTGGTGAAAGAGCCAAGATGGTGACGTATAAACGATTTTAAGCCACGTAAAGATGTTGCAAGATATTAAGGATAAATGAGTTTATTGAATTAGGATTACCTGGTTATGGTTGTGCTTTATCTTATGTGAAAATTATGAAATATGTCAGGCCAAGGGGATACTTCATAATCCCTTTCCCTTAAGCCGAACGGCAAGCTAGCGAGTTTCTAAGCTCTAATGTCCCTTGAACATGCTCTATTAATTTTATTGAAATTCTTAGGTCATCCGCAGTTCCTTAGGATTTATACAAGTTTTGAATACATGAATTTAAGTTCTATTTTCAAGATTTACATGTTATATGTACTCACTTGCAGTTATGCATTATGAAGGAGGCCTATGCAGGCCACATGTTTAGTATTTGTCATTTCTATGTTGTATGTATTAAGTTGGTCCGGATATAAGCCATATAGGCTTCATTTTATGATTTTGTTTAAGATTTATTGATTTTACCCGGTGTGATACACGGTGGAGGTATTATTATTTTACCCCCGTGTGGTACACCGGCTGGATGGATTTTATCCCGGTGTATTTTTGAAATTTGGAGAGCATTTATTTTTACCCTATGTGGTACCTTTGGTAGACCCAATTGTGTATAGATTTTATGATTGATTTGGCTATTGGCCTTTAGGTTATAGTCTTTGTTGTTCATTAGATTATTACATTTACACTTCAACAATGAGTTATTGTTAGGTTTCTATTTTCGGGGACTTCGGGTTGTTGCTATCCCTTATTTATGGCTCGGTTATCATTGCTATCTTACGTGTTTATAGTTTTCAGCCTTGCATACCAGTATAATTTATTAAATCTTGATGTCCCTTTATCTTGGGATCCTTCCTGTAATCGTGTTGTAGGTACGAGTGAGGCTCAAATCATCGGACGCGGTAGGGCGATTTCGGCGGGTAGTGGTATGCTCCTCTCTTCCAGAGCCATGTAACCTAGTTTTGAGTATTTTGAGTTTTGTGTACGGCATGGGACGGGGCCCTTTCCCGTGCATTTCATTTTTCATATAGAGGTGATGTGGACTAGTTTGTATAGTATTGTGGGTTGTGTAGTCATATCGGTTTTCATTGCAACCCAGCTTTTATTGTAGCATTGTCGGCTTTCCAGGATGCATATTTATGATTTTTCAAGGCATTATGGGTCTATAGTATTTATATTGGTTTGGTTGTATTTGGTGGCTTGGTAAGCCTTAGTGTTACATTTATAGATGCTATATGGCCAGGCTTCTCGATCGATCGTGAATCGAGTGCCAATTGCGCCTATCCTAGTTTTATGGCGTGACATAAAGAGGTCCGAACCCAAGTCCTAACATTGCACACCATTAAGAAATGTTTAAAGATGAAGCGAATACAATACAAGTGTTTAGTATTGGTTTTGAATCGGTTGTGTAACCCTATTTCTTAATCTACCATGTTCCCACAACCCCTAGTTGTGGAGGTTTTAACCTCTCAGTTGTAAGATTGGCAGTAGTATTCTTAGACAAACACATAATTAAATACTTATAATAATAATTGGAAGAAAACCCACTTTGAATATTGATGAAAAAATCCAAGAACAATTGAGAAAATCAAGTGTTGATCTCAAGAATTTTGTTACACCAGTGAGTTCCTAACGTTTAGCCGGTGTATTCGTACGTAAAATCAAGGGTTTTTAGAGTATGACGCGTGCGAGAAAGGGGCCCGAGGAGGAGTCGGGCTGACCACGGAGTCCTGAGTATCGAGGAGAAAGTGGGACAAGGCCCCGCAACGGGGGCAACGTGTCCACGGACCCTCTCCATCAGCGATGGGCGCGTGACACGCACTGGGTGGTGCATTGGGGGCCATGTCACGGACCCCCTTTCCACCGCCAAAATTTTATATATATTAAGTGGATTCATTTGGCTTCAATACATAAATATATCCTTCGTCCAGTATAGTAGAGAACCTCGTTTCATTAAAAATTCCAATCTGTGCTAAACGGTGCAAACGCAAAATTAACTTCCAGGTGTTCTAAGCTGCGGGGAGCATTACTACGGAGTTAGTTTCGGAAATATGCACAGAGAATCAGGCTACGTTGAGTAGGATTATTAGAATTGCTCTAGAATTGATTCATAAACGGACACAAGCTTGGAGTAGCATTTCTCCCTTCGAACTCTTGGAAATTATAGGTTTTCGACATGTGATGCAATGATTGAAGTGACCCGTATAGTGGTATTAAAAATTATCTGTTTAGCCATATTTGGTATTGAAATTAGCCCCTTTCTCGGTGTGCGGTTACGATTGGAAAGAGATGTTGAACACAAGTTGAAATTTGTCGGATAATCGAGAATCGGCGATCAAGGTATGTTATGGAGAATTCCTTTGACAAGTTAGTTTCTATAGAATTGTAACAAGTTGAGTCCTAGTAAAGGAGACGAAGTATGGTTAATGTGATTGGTTGTTGTTGTTAGATGAGATCAGTACTCTATGTTTAGTTTGGGATTGACTTCGCCTTGTACCAGCCTTCCATGACCAACCCAGGGGTTACTGTTTTTGTTGTTGCTCATGAGGAGCTATACAACATTGCTCCAAGGAGAGAAATGTCTTCACAAGGGATAATGAGGCCCAAGGGCCTTATACGATTCATTCCATGGATGGACTACGAGTTCTATGACGTATCGGCATCACACCTGTTGAGCCGAGGTGTATGAGAGTGGATTATCGGGAGTCACTATGCTCGTACACAAATACAATTCGGGCGAGTGGGCTCGGTTGCGGACCCGGGGGGCCCAGGTAGGTTGGCTATAGTTACTAGTTGACTCATTTTGACCTTTTTAGGGGTATATATGTTGAAGTGTATGCCAAGGCTTATGGGGACCAATTAATCATTTGGTGTTGTTTCTACCTTAGGCTTATGGGTCCAGTATGTGCTTGTTTACACTATTCTTGATATATTAGATATGCGGGAAGTTAAGTTGTCGGGGTTATACCCCTATCCCTTCTACTCGATTACCTTAGTTTCATTTTAAGTTTATTCGGTTACTTTCCATTCTTGCCTTACATATTCGCTACATATTGTGCGATGCCCATCCTTGGGGTGCTGCCACTTGCTGCGAGGTGCGGATAGAGGTAGATCGGGACCTTCTAATCCGGCCAAAAATTAGCGGTGCATTCGGCTCCCTTCCCTCGGTATAATAGTCAAAAGGTTTATACTTTTTGATTATACGGTATATGGGTAGGTTGGGGGCCCTATCTCTAGACCATTATTCACGTCTTAGAGGCTTGCGGTTTACAAAATTCCTGGTTAGTTTTTTTGTTGGTCGTGTGGGGTCTATATATGTTTTATTTCGTGTGATGATCGTGTGGGGCCTTGTTTAGATATTAGATAGTGGCCTTGTTGGCTATAGTATGAGTTGTAGTTGCACGATTTTCATTTTGATTATAACTAGACAACATGGTGGTCTTATTGTTTGCATAGGATTCCCTCTTGTTTCTTGTTGTTGGTTAGCTAATTTCTTTTCGGTGGTTATATGGCCATGTCGGTTGGAGGTTGTATTTAGCCGAGATATAATCGTTGTTTTCTTGAATTGGAGGTCTGAGCATGCACCGAGACATGCGCCAAGCCTATCCATGTAAATCGGAATTCTGTGTGGCACTTAGTGCAGTCATGCCCTCCCAACAAGGTGGGGTATGACAAATTTGGTATCGAGAAAGGTTGTATCTCGAAGTGCATGGCTAGGTGTCAAGTAGAGTCTTGTCTATGGATGTGTTGTGCACCACATTCTATAGACAAAGAGGTTCTGCGAGGCATGTTCGGGTGGTTACTCTTTTTTCTTTAAGATCAATGCCATAGAGTTGTGCTATAGAGGTTTGAGTCCCTAAGCTTATATCCTACTTTTCTATAGAGAAATGTAGGACACGCGATAGACACGATTGGCGGGAAGTTAGACGTCGTGATAGGAGAAGGCACTAGTAGGGTGCCCCGGTCGAGACTTGACTCGATCTAAGGGTGACGAAAGACTCTATCTCGAACTCCCGGCCTCTCGCCACCGAGAGTCTTCCAGTGGCGGATGCATCGGCACCACCTTCGGCGGTTCCTATGCGACACAATCCCGGTCAGAGGAGGTTAGGGCGCTTTCTCTTGTGCGGCGTCATCCGGTGGCACTCGTGATTGTTGAATCTTTGGGAGGACTTGATAGTTCTAAGGTTCGAGTTTCTCACACTAAGTCCCCGCAGTTCACAAGAGACGGAGACCAAGATGAGGACCCTCGGGACTTCTTGGACAGTGCGGCGGATCTTGAGGTGATGCATGTATCGTACATGTAAGCGATTTTATTATAGAGAAATGGATCTACCGGGGTTGCATGGTAGAGTTTGTTGGTCATCAAACTTTATATTTAGTGGAACTAGAAATGATCGATTTTGATGTAATTATGGGTATGGATTGGCTAAGCCATGTTATGCCAATGTAGAATGTTGGACCAAGATTGTCTTTGGTTTCATTTTCCAAGGGAGGTAGTATGGGAGTGGAAGGCAATGCGGCCATGCCAAAAGGTAGGTTTATATTCTATCTTCGGGTAGAAAGTTGATAGCAAAGGGTTGCATCTATCATATTAATCGGGGTTCGGGATGTTCAAGCGAATCGCCAGGCTCCTCAATCTAGTCTAGTAGTCAATGAATTTCTAGTGTATTCCCAGGAGATAAACTTCTGGTATTCCCCCGAGCAATCGATTTCACATCGGCCTACCGGGTACTAAGCCTATATCCATCCCTTCGTCTTAGAATGGCTCCTGCGAGCTCGGAGAATTGAAGGAACAGCTGAAAGATCCTGGCTGGATAAGGGCTTCATCCCGAGTAGAGTACTTCACCATGGGTTTGCCTTGATTACATTTATGAAAGAAGGATGGCTCTCTCGCATGTGTATGAATTACCGGCAGCTAAATAAAGTCACTATCGAGAACATATACCCACTTCCCGAGTATAGATGATTTGTTTGATCAACTACGGGCGAAGTATTCTCTAAGATCGACATAAAGTCTGGTACCATCGGGTTTCGGGTTTGAGAGAGATATCTCGAAAATGGCCTTCGAGGACGAGATATGGCCACTTCAAATTATTAGTCATGTCCTTCGGGTTGTGAATGTTCTTGCCGTGTTCATGGATCGATGAAACTGACATCTTCAGGCCTTCTATCTGGACTTATTTTTGATAGTATTTATTGATGATATTCTAGGATTTGTCGTTGAAGCGGTTTCATCGAGATCATTTGCAAACGGTGCTCCGAGATTCTCGGGGATCACCGGTTATATGCAAAATTTTCTAAATGTGAGTTACAGGCGGTCGTGGCCTTTTAGGCCATGTCGTGTCATTGCAGTATTTAGGTAGACTCATAGAAGATTGAGGCGGTAAAGACATGTCCTGAACCTGAAAACTCCAAGCCGAAGTGCGCGGTTTCCTAGGGTTAGTGGGATACTACGGAAAGGTTTTATAGAAGGGTTTTCAACCTTATCGAAGTACCTTTAACCAAGTTAACTTCGACGGCTAAATTTCGGACTAAAGCATGTGGCAGAACAGAATTTCCAAGAAATGAAGAATGGAATTTGACATGAGTGCCGGTACTAGCATTGCCGAGAAGGATCGAAGGTTATGCGAGTGTATTGTGATGCCCGGGTGTTGTGTTAGGGTGTGTTACGTGCAACACGGTAAGGTAATTGCTTATGCTGCGGGGTAGTTGAGGAAGCATGAACGAACTATCCACTCACATTTGTAGTTCATGCCTTAAAAATCTAGAGACACTGCACAGTATGGAGTACATGGACATTTCACGAATCATAAGAGCCTCCGATTACATCTTTACACAAAAAGAGTTGAATCTGCGGCTGACATGTTGGTTAGAACTATTAAAAAGACTAGGACGTGAATATTTTGTACCATCCGAGGAAAGCTAACATTGTACCATATTCTCTCGATCGTATATCCATAGAATTTTAACACCAAGGCACAGGCAGGTAGGAGCTAGCCTAAGAATTGCACCAATTAGCTAGCTTAGCCGTCCCTAATAGTGGACTCGAGGACAATGGGTATAATTCGAATCTGCTGATATCATCCTTTGCAGGGTAAAGAAACGGCAGTATGAAGATCCTCATCTAGCAAGCTCGAGGCTAAGGTACGGCGGAGAAGTATCATCTTTAGAGAGGCAGGCGAGGATGGGAGTCTTGAGATGTAAAGGTCATCTCTGTGTTCCAGAATGCCACGAGAACTTCTCCAACCAGAATCATAGCGAGTACACATTGGCTTCTGTTATTCTCTTCACCCGGAGTTCAACAAAGATGTATCATGATATAAAGATATTCATGGTGGTGGGAATGAAAAAAGTGTCGCGGAATTTGTAACACAATGCCCTAATTGCCGGTAGGTAAAGGATGAACATCAAAAACCCAATGGATTGACAGGAAATAGCGATTATATGTGGAAGTGGAAACCAATCCAATATGGATTTTTGAAACGGGATTACCTAGTGCTATACACAAATTTGACTCCATACGGGTAATTGTTTATAGATTGACAAAGTCGGCTCATTTTCTTTCGATCGGGACTACTTTCTCGTCAAGGACTATGTAGAGTTATACATCAAGGAAATAGTTAGACCACATGGTGTTCGGTATCTATCATTTTGACCAGAGCACAATTCACGGCTAGATTACATGGAGTCATTTGAGAGAGGCTTGAACAAAACATAAGCGGAAGTTTGAATATCATAAATCATGAACATAGACAACAAGTCAACAACGCTAAACCATCTAATACATAGTTATCTGAAAAGCCCACAATCATACGATGAGTTGATGGGACAACACTCCCAATTATCTCTACCAAAATCTAAAATCTAAAAAGACATAAACAAAGAAACATGTGACAAGCGATGTCCTCGAGCATGAGGACTCACAAAAAGCTGAGCAACCTTGAAGGAGGGTGAGGCTAACGGTGGCTGAAAACTAATCACCCAAACCTATATCATGAGGCGATATAACTAAGTATACGAATTAGTACTTTTAATATGCGAATATGTATGTTAGGGTAAAAATGCTAATAAAGCGATAGTCTGAAATCATGAATGTAAAGTAAACGAGTCATCATGAGAGTAAGGACAACATGCAAAACTCATAATCATTGAAATAATCATAAACGTAGGTTATTCATCATAGGCTGAAGCATAATAGCAAGTTTTTGAACATAACATCATATGGTTTAAGCATGCTTAAAAATATAAGTAAAAGCTCATAATTTGGTCAATGGATCAATCATACTATAAAACATGATATCATAGATCTTGTACATGAATAATTTAAAACGAGGAATAATGGGAACATCATCATAACTAAAATCATCATGAATGAGCACATCTTGCAGCCCAATATCTCGCTCAAGTACGCGAGAGTTGTCCTAAGCCTTGCTAGAGAGAAAAGAACGGTAAGGGTGTGGCATCACTCGTAGCCATGAGCCCCGGTAGTGTGAGGAGACACTCTTGACTTGCGAGGACTCCTTGGAAGCTGGGGCAAAGGGAGACACTCTCTCGCCCCCGAGAACCTTATATCCTACGGTGGCACATAGTTTTGAACACGGATACGGCCGAACCACGGCCTGCTCGTCTTTAGATACTCTAAAATATGCATGTGCTCATAGTCATAGGCATAAAACATATATGGTTTTGCGTGGGCTAGTTGAGAACATTAAAATCATAATCATACTTGAGATACGTGAACTAGCCATGAAAATAATGCCACTACTTCGGCAATGATACATAGGCTTGGATTTTATGAAATTAATACATACTTGAATAAATCGTCATAACTTAAAATCATAGGATCATATGCTTGAAATTCATAAAATCATATACATAATTAGGTAAATAATTATAAACTTGAAAATGAGAGATCTTAGTAGAAAATATATAATCATAATCATAAATCATTAATTGAATCATAAGAAACTTGGTGTAAAGAGATTTCAGAATTGGTCTAGCACTAGAATTTCAATAGAACATGCTTGGAGACTTGAAATCCTGAGATGGAAATGAAATTGGGCATGAGCATAGAAGAGTTCCCCATTCATGACCCGACATACTTAGGCTTGATAAAATTCTTGCTAGGTTTGATGCCCAAGAGATTGGAGAAGAGGGAGGACTTTGATGCTTGAGGCTTTAAAGTTATTCTTCAACTTAGAGGTGTTAGAGGTAAAATGAGGTTTGGAATGAATAAAATCCTAGAACATACCCTCTTAGTAGCTTAAAATGACTTAATTTAGGAGCTAAGTACATAGGAAGTACGGAAATACCCTTAATGCTCGGCTTCAAAATCATCTCGGAGCTTAATGGGTTATAGTAACTTGGATTAGTGGACTTGATGGGTCGTCAGCGCCCTTTCGTTTCCCTTTGGAAAAAATGTCCAATTTTGGTCTTTTCTTGATGCCTCCATAGCGATTCATCATGAAACTTAACATATCACTTCACCAGTCATCAAAACTCTGAAACTAAACTTTCAGATTTTCCATACCTAACGGATCACCTAACAAATCGTTAGGTGACTTTCTGACTCACTGATGATTCATTACGTGATCTAGTCACGATTTAGTTTTTTTTTCTTCATTTTATGCCTCGGTCCTAATCTTAGGGCTTTTTAGATTATTGATCGACCTCCCTAATAGCGTCCTACGAATTTATAATAGTGGAATAGTTTGCATCTCTCCTTCTTTGACTAGAATTTGGTTTGAAAGAATCTTGGCCAAATAATCTGGAGTCCATGTTACGAGACTCCAAAGTTGAGTTTGAGCTCAGTGCACTTGAGCCCCATTGTGGAGTTTGAGCTGTGTCATTCACCCCATCACGGAGTTTGAGATCCATGTTGCATAGCCTATAGTGGGTTTAGCTCCGCTGCTTGAAACCCCCTTTTCCATTGCAATTAGTCCTTTTAAGTCATGGATCTTCAACACATGCTTTTTATTGCCAAATGAGCCAAATCTTAGCACTTTTCAATCTACAAACATCTAATCAGATTGTATTAGATTCTTCTTTACAAGCTCACATAAAACCAAACAATCACATAATATTTATTCTCAAAATATAGCTAAAATACAGGGCTTGAAATTTGGTAAATAAGTGCGTAAATCGCCTACATTTGTCACCCACACTTAATCTATTGTTCATCCTCAAACAATTCCCCACTATAGTTTCACACACAAAATTCACCTCACGAACAAATCTACTTACATTCAGGTCCTTTAGACAATTCAATCATACTCCAACAATCCACTCAACATGCATATAAGATCAACATTCAAAGGTCAAATATCGAAAGCACTTAGCTTAGAACTAACTCAACAAGATATATTTGGGCCAACATGAACATATGTAATTTAGCAATAAAATATGCAAAACCTTACTAATATGTGCCCCTTACTATTTGGAGAGATACTCTTTCACTCACATGATATATAACAATCTTAACTTGGGCATAGATGAAACAAAATTCTCTCATTCTCCCAAAACACTCAACATGCATGCAAAAGATGACCTATAGTCTTTCTCTTAGTGTAAATACTCCTCTAATATAGAATATCAAATTTAGGATCAATTAGGATTTAAGATAGTTTGTATTGTAGGCTAAGGGACGGGTAGAAACTATTTGGCCAAGATAGTGGCTAATGTTGTCTAAGCACTTTGTACTTGACAACTTTTTGACATTTTACGCACATTCTTCAATCTGCATCACTATTTTTCTCCTTATACTTCCTTTTTATTTTTAATTTACAACTTAGGTGATTAGTAGGGAATGTTTTTGACATTAAGTTCATTCACTTTCTTTTTTTCTTTCTCTTTTTTCTTTTCTTGTTCATTCATTCATTTTCAAACTTTTCCTCTTTTCTTTCCCCTACTACATTACCTCCTTGTTTTGTAATTTTCACCCTTTTCTTTTGCTATAATTTTCACATTTTAACTTTTTTCCCCTTTTTCTTCATACATTACTCTTATATGCAAAATTTTCAATTAAGTGCCTTGAGGAATCCTTTGGATTAAATAACATTAAGTAGAAAAAAAAAGGATTAAACATAATATGGACTATCAAAAGAATATGCTAAGGCTCAAAATAGATAATAGGTCAATCACATCAAGGTTGGTAAAATTGGGATCCAAATAGGCTATCAAATAAATGTCTATATCACTCCAAGATTTAACATTTCTCATTTCACTTGAAGTATCTACCTTTGGAAAAGTTCTAGAAATCAAATTGCAAGCATGAAGTATGCAAAATATCTCACACACTATGGAACAAATGGCTTGATAATGGCAACCAAGAAATCTCATATATATCCATATTGAATATCTCACATTATTAAGCTCAATTTTTGAAGCATAAAAGTCAAAGTTCCAAAAGTCTATGTGTTTACTGCCTTTTCCTGTGCATTTTTAAGTGATCAATGATATTGAGTGAAGCACCAAACATTCATAAAGGTTACAATTTCTTGTTCTTCTACTAATGACTAATTTACCCTTAAGATGATCATGATCCATCTATCATCGAAACGATCATGACTATGCTAAAAAAACTAGACTCTCTAGTTGGTTTCTAAGGAACTATCCCTTTGAAAGTACTAAAAATAAAAACGGGGAATCAAACAAAACAAAAATCAAAGACATACAAAAACTACAAGTAGCGGGACTCAAGTCATACATCTCAAAAAATCTAGAACCATAATGAATAAACTTTTTAATTAAGACATGCATGGAACAAGAAGTTTACTTCTCTCACCCTACACTTAATCAACACTATCCTCCGATGCTAAAATAATAAAGCACAAGTAAAAAGGGCTGAAGAAGAACTCACGGGCATAGTCCTCATGCGTGCAGTAGGGGGCATAAGTAGCTTCCCCAATCTCAAAATCTCAATTTTCACTTGCCATTAGCATACGCAGTGTTGTTCAACACGTCATTGGTCCGCGCGCTCGCGCCAGCTCCGTCGCATCGCGTAACTTTGTCGCGGAGCTTGGCCTGGCCCCGGTTCATGTGCATTTTATGGCACCCAAAGACCAATTATGTACTGTGACTTCTTTCCTACACACTTGAACACACAAATCAAATCTAAAAATTTACAAAACCAAAAACTAAGTTACCTTGGGTTGCCTCCCAAGCGGCGCTGATTTAACGTCGCGGTATGATGTCATCAGTTACCCTCTTCTTTCCACTTGAACATGAATTGCACCCCTAATTTCTTTTCTAATTTTCTCTCCGCTCGAGGAGTGGTGGTGTAAAAATAGAGACACCAAGCAATAGATATTGCATCTTGCACTTATTGGCCCTTAACGGAGGGATGTGATTTTGCCTACCGTTGGTATGAGCAAACTTTAAATGGATTTTACTTTGATCTTCCTCTCCAAACTCCTCTATACACTCGGTTGCCTCGATTTTATATCTTCAACCATGTATAATTTTTAAAAAATGATTGAGAATGAGGTCTGGGCGTTCTATTTGCAAACATGCTTCCTTCTTAACATCCTCCTTCTCAAATACACAAGAGTCCTCAAAAATGATTTGATGGACTTTTCTTTTAACTCTAGTGTTACTTTTTAATTTGGCATCTTCCATTATTGTTAGGTTGGTTAATTTACAATCATTGCTTATAATTTCCACTTGATCAAGTTTTTCTTCTTGATGGAAACTTGTAAAATGCAAAAATCCTCCCATGGAAAAATTCATGTTTTGAATAACTTTATCATCATCATATTGCACTTTTTCCCACCCGACTAGTCGGGGACTTGGCCCATTGTTCACTCTTGCTCATTATGCTTCTCAATATCTCACCAACTTCTTCTTTTTGGGAAACTAAATTTCTTCTCCATATTTTTCTCTTCTTCAATTCCACAATTTTCATTGTGGCCATAAAGATATTTTAGATCATCCTTTGAGCTCAAAATCTTTTCTTCAGCCATTTTTCTTGAGGAGTAGACAGTTCATCGTCATTGAGAGTCGGCATCCTTCTCCAAGTTATACTCTTGCTCAAAAAAAGTTTGGAGCCTAGCTTCCCATTATTTATATGCACTACTTGCGTCCTTCACATGCCATGTCATCGTTCTGCCAAACTCAAAAGCACAACTAGAATTTTGTTATACTTGACTTGGTTGATAAGTCAAATAGTGGGAAAATCTTGATGTCCACCTTGGCCCATACATAAAAGTGTAACTATACCCATCATAGAAGTGAGAAAGTGCACATATCTGTCTTACGGGGAAAATGTTCACAATCTTGCCAAAGAAATGGGGTCCTCCACAATATGGACATGATCAACAAGATATAAGTACCAAACTCTTTTTATTCCATGTCTGTAGTAAAAATACAAAAACTAACTAAAATAAAAAGAAACACAAAAAACCAGGTGATACAAGCAGGAGATAAAGACTACAAGAAGCATTAAACACCAATCAACTATTTACGAAGCGTGAGCTATAAGAACTAGCGACACCAAAATTGATCATGCCTATATTACATCTCACATGACCCGAAGTATAAAGAAATCTCTGTCAAATATAGTAATCCAGCTAGATTTGGATCGATTCCATATGGAATAGGTCCAAAATAACATTAGTTAATATTTCGGAGGGGTTGAAATAAAGAAAAAGTATTTTAAGCAAAGATTTTGTTCTCAAATTTATGAGAAGAAACTGGGGCTTTGTGTTCAGATGATTTCATAATGTGTTAGGCTTATTTTATTAGTGATCTATCTGGTGAATTTTGTGTAGGCCCGGCGAAAGTTCATCTAGGCTTTAGACATAGATGAATTTCACTCTAAATCCTCTAGGACTTTAGTTGTCATATTTTCCCTCGTCATATATCTTGGATTAACTATCCTCGATTAGAGCTCAAGTTAATTAGATGAAGGTTAATAGCCTCAAATTTTCATTGTTATTCTCTTTTCCTAACTTCAACCTCTTTGGTCAAGCAAGTTGATGATATAGACACATTTCAACATTTACCTTGCTAAAACTAATTAAGCAGAGAATAACAATTTACTCGATTCACCATTCCAAGAATCATTATTTTATTTTTCCCTGTTAGTTAATTGATATTTCTCACCCAACAATGATAATAAATAAAGCATTCCACAACTTGAATAATAATAACAAAGCGTACAATAATCAATAAGTGATAGGCGCATATTTTGCGTTAAGGTGTATTATTATATCTAATGAACACATCCTAGAAATTATTTATAGTAGTGGAATAGGTTTGCATCTCTCCTTCTTTGACTGGATTTGGTTTGAAAGAATCTTGGTCGAATAACCCGAGGTTAGTCATGGACTCAAAATGAAGTTTGAGCTTCGTGTGCCAGACCCCATAGCGGAGTTGAGCTCCGTGTCACACACCCCATTGTGAAGTTTGAGCTCCACGTTGTGCGGCTCATACGTGGAGCGACTCATAGCGGGTTTAGCTCCCGCTGCGGACCCCCTTTTCCACGCAATTAGTCTTGCAGTTTGGGTCTTCAACACATGATTTTTATTGCCAAATGGACCAAATCTTAGTACTTTTCAATATGTAAATATCTAATCATGTGTATTAGCTTCTTTTTCAAAAATATCACATAAATCAAAGGAATCACACAATATTTATTCTCAAAATATAGTTATGTACGGGCAAAATATAGTAAAGTAAGGCGTAAATACACCTCATCCTCATCCGAGTAGAGGAATCCACTTGGGAGACTAAGATAGACATGTGAAGAAAATACTCCCATCTTTTCGGCGGATCGGAGTTCTTTCTTTCTCCTTCCGTTCAGGGCGAACGTGTGTTTTAGTAGTGGATGATGTAGCGACCCTCAAGGTCATTTGACTTTTGCATGATTTTCTATTTTTCCCCTTCCAAGCTACGTGGAAATGGGTAAACAATTCTCAAGGTGATCGAATGGGTGTTATGTGAGGCACCTTTTAAGATTTGAAATTTGAGAAGTTTGACCATGATTAACATTTTAGGTTAATAAACTTGAATTATAATTTTGATAGTTTCGTTAGGTCCAGAAAGAGTGATTTTTGACTTAGTTGAATGGTTGGTATGAATCAGGGTTTTCGAGTTATTTGGATCATTGGTTGGATTTTAGAGTTTTAAGAAAATTAAGGTTGACCACGGTCAACTTTCAATTCAAATGACCACGGATCCCGGTGATTTGATGATTTCAACGAATTCAAAAATATAGCGTGGGTTTTTAGTCAATCTTTATTTGACTTGCATTTTGGAGGTTTCGGGTAAGTTTCGAGGTTGATCGTAAGTACGAAAAGTTTTGGGATTTCTTTGGTGTCACGGTGTCGCAATTGCGGTGATTTGGACACTTTTAGGTACTTGAGGAAATTTGCATTTATAGTGGTTTAACCACTTTTATGATACTTAGAGGATGCCGCATTTCGATGTTTGCTTCTTTGCGGTATACGAGACGGAAAGTCTGCTTTTGTGATATCTAGTGGAAGATCGAGATTACCATTTTTGTGGTAAAATGACCACATTTGCGATACATGGAGCTCTTTTATAAATTTTATTCCTATTATTGGTATAATCATTTTTCTAACTCATTTTTGGGGGCTTTGGACCTCGATTTTGGGAGATTTCAAGGAGGTTTTGCTTGATTTCTTCTTAGGATAGATATGTTTTCTCTTTATTCCTTTGCCTAATTCATGATTTAATTGTTTATGGGATTGAGAATTTGGGGATTACTTGACCTAAGGTGAGACTTATGTTATTCTTTGATTTGGGGGGGTCGATTGTGGTATTTTAGGCGATTTTGGCATATAAGCTTTTTACCTTATGGGTAGGCCCGATTTTGAAAGAAATTTTCAAATTCAACATTGGGAGCTTGAGGTTGACTTTTTGACGTCTTGAGCTAATTATTTTATGGTAATATGGATGTCCACGGACTTGTATACTCATCGAGATTACATATTTGACCAGATTAGAATTATTTGGAGTCGTTATGAGAGGAAAAGCATAATATGACTTTTTAGACTGATTAAAAAGGAAAGTAGTTAAGACTTCCATCGACTTTTTATGAAGTGTTATTATACTAGTGGATAAATAATTAGGAGTAAAGGAAAATAAGGATACCATATAAATGAGAAGATGAGCATTTATGCAGTATCGGTATTTATTGTTAGAAATTTGAAACTATCTCCTTGAGTTGATGAATTCGTGTTAAATGCAAAAGCATGATTTTAGTGTGGCATCGGAACGGATGCGGTGTTGTTTATTTGATATTTTGTCACTTAATATTGTTAAAAATGATGTTTAAGATAAAGGCTTGTTTATGAAATGCTTATTTGAGTACTCTTTTCATTGTCCTATCTTTGTTGTTGCTTCTTGGAGTAATTTGTGATTGTTGGCGATGAGTGGAATTCGGTAAAGGATTAGGGTATAATGATATTACATTTCAAGCATATGAATATTGAGGACATGAAAGGTTATAAATCCTGGTAAAAGGATCATCTAGAATACATGCCTAAAAAAATTTACTCAATATCGGATGTATATATGGACCTTGTGAATCCTCGTGAATTTTTATAGTATGAGTTAGGATTTGGGTATATATATGATGCAATACGAAGGGTCCATGCTTGGATCATAGCTTGGGAATAAAGGAGCACAAGATGGTAAAAAGAAGGAAAAAAATTGCTAAATGTGTAATTTGGTCAATCTTGATTTTCATGAAAAAGGAAGACCACCCAAAAAAAGACATATGCGTCAAGGGCATATTTGTAATAGATTTTCCTTTTTCTTTCCTTAGTATAAATAGTAGTTTATTTGATTTGAGTAGTAAAATTTTCGGCATTGGAATTTGATGTGTTATTTTGAATGTAGAGAGCATCTAGATTTGGATTGTTTCTTGTATAGAAGAAGAGTGTAATGGTAGATGATCTTCCTTGAGGTCTTCCCCAGAAGCTGGGGTCTTGTTGGTTTGTGAATTTAGTTTTTACAACCCTAATCTTGAGATTTAAGTATTAAATCAAAAAAATTCAAAAGAAATCCAAAAAATTTTCTTGCTTGATTTATTGTTTTTGACACTAGATTCTTATTCTCTAGTACCTTTTTAGTCTGAACTCTTGGGTTTCTCTTGAAATTAGAGTTATGTGGAGTTGATTCTACCATTGAAGACACGAAACTTGAAGACTTGAAGAAATTTTCAATTGAATCTTATTGATGGAGCTTGATTTGTGGTTTAATTTTAATTAGATTTATTCTCTACATCAAGGAGAACATACTTCTAAAGTTTGAAGCGATTTGGAGTTGTAGAGATGCTTCTACCATTAAAGATTTTGAAAATTTAAAGACTTTATGAAAATTATAATTGGGTCTTGTTGATTAGGTAAATTGGAGCCTAATTTTGATTGAATTTTATTCTCTACATCAATGAGAAGAAAATCCTAAAAATTAGAGCGATTTTAAGGAGAAAGTTTTGGCCAAGGATTTGTTCTTCATGTTCTTGGTGTTCTTAAAGTCCTTCATATCTTCAAGGTGCAGAAGAAGACTCAAAGATACATTTGATCCATTTTTTTTTAAAAAATTCCAAAATACAAAAAAAATCCATAAAATTAAAATTCTAAAAAAAAATTATTTGAAAAAAATATATAATTAAAAAATTATTTTCCACGTGGACTGCCACATCAATAGCATCTACAATGTAACCTTAATCAACAGCCACCTCAGCACAGTCAGCTTTAATTAGCAGCAGCAATTTGAAAAAAAATAGGTGGGATGTCATGTAGGTGCCAAATCAGCACCAAGTCAGTTCCTGCACATTTAGCCAGCCCAGTCACGCCAGCTGGCGCATTTAACCCACTTTTAGAGACTAAAACCTACAGATGTTTTTGACTTTTTAGCCAAAAAAGTGGGGTGAGGGACTTTGGATCCTAAGAATTTTCTAAGTGTCCAAATTTCATGGTTCCTCTTCCATACTAATTTTTCTTTTGATTTCTACACCAATTAACATCTAATTAACACTTTTAATTACTTGTTAATTAGTTTTTTATTATTTTTCATCCCATTAATTTTCATAAACTAGTTAACATCAAGTAATTCATCCTACTTTTTGTTACTTAGTTTTTTGTAGTTCGGTTTTTTGAATGCTTCTTCTTTTACCATTTTTTCTTCTTTATTCTTGTTACAACATCTTGATTTCATTCGGGTTAGCTTGAGCCTTCTTCATTGAATCAACAGAATCCATTCTAGACCTCAAGTAGGGTGGATCTTATAGCTCAACGGATTACACAAGCTATAATCCTGATTGTGGCAATTATGAGGCATATAAGATGAGCATTTCTTGAGAAATTGTGAGTTCTTTTCACTAACATAATGTGTTTGCTTGCTTTGATTTTATATATTCAATGATTACGATGACCAATCAGAAGGAGAGGAGAATCGGGTACCCACGAACCTACCTTACATGAGTCTCAACTTCATTAAAGTGATTCTTCCTTTATTCAAGGTTGAAAAAGAAGTCGGATGTATTTCTTGATTGGGTGATGCAATGTGATAAGATCTTCTTGACTAATGAGATGTCCGATGTCCAAAAGGCCTCATATGCCATAGCTCAATTTTGAGGTTTTGCTCACATGGTGAAACTCCAAGTTAAGAGCACAGCGGATGCATGGTTTGGCTCTCATCCCTCTTGGGAAGAGTTGAAAGTAATATTGAGGCGGAACTAAAGAAGATCTACACTTTACAGAAGGCACCAAAAGTGTAGAACAATACTATGATGAGTTACAACTCTTGAAGATGCAGATTGATTTTAATGAATATCCTTTGAATGTTGTGACTTAATTTAGAGTTGGGTTGAGTAAGGAGATTGCTTCCCACATAAGATTCCACCACTATCGTGATATTGATGAAACACTTAAGGCGGCTATTGAAATAGAGGTGGGGCTCAAAGAAGAGAAGTTTGACAAGTTAAGAGGGCTCAAGGGTTCTTGGCACTACAACGAAAAAGGGGAATCTTCCTCCCATAATGGGCCAACAACCAATAATATCATTCTAGGCGAGAAGACCCTTATCCAAGACAATCAAGTTAGCTCACTCCCCCACTTCCTCCAAAGAAGGGAGGTAATTCTTCTTACCTTAAATGCTACAAATGTCAAGGCTTTGGCCATAGAATGAGTGAGTGCCCCAACCGGAGGGCATTCGTTGTCATGGTTATTGACACTCCTTTCTATGATAGAGTTGAATGATGATGAGGGTGTTGACATTGAGATCCTCAAGATATGTGGATTCGGCATTCTTATTTTCACATTGATCTCAACCATGCTCGGGAAATTCTTTTCAAGTCTTCTCCAGGAAGATTGACTCGATAAATAAAGCAGAGTTCTTTGTGGAGTTTCCAAGTGGGCCTTGATAATCAAGAATATTCCTCAAGAATGAAAACTCACCATTCCATTATATCTAATAAGTCGAACCATGAAAAGTGAGGCTATGGATGATCATTCTTGTGAACGTCAAGGTATAATAGCTAAATAACATAAAATATTTTCAATGAACAAGTATTAGTGATATTTTATCTTCTTGTGTGATTAATTATTCTCTTACATGTCTTGATACGCGTTGATGTTGAGAGTGTCCAAACACTAGTTGATCCTTTTGATAATCAAATCGATTCTTCTTGCAAGGCCAAGTTTGCATCCATCTAGTGTTAATACTTTACTGATGTGAATGTTAGTACACATTATCATGTGAAGCTTGTAATGATCAGAACATGTGTGATACTTATCCCGCGATTGAAATTTTTGTGATGTAGTTAATGAGTCTCGAATTTAGGGATGATATTGATGAAGTTGGTCATTCAAAAAAGTATGACTCTTTGAGCATTCCCCTTTTAGATCTTATTACTTGTTTTTCTCATAGACGTCATGTGAATGAAAATGCTTTGAATGATGACATTGGTCTTTTGATAATGTATTGCATGCTTCGACTCTTTGTCTTCATTTATTGTTCTCTCTTAAAGTACAATGTATTATTTGATGATGATGAGATCACTTCTAATATAGAACATAGTATTGTTCAACATGATAGTGGTGTAGCTATCCATAATATAACTTGTATGATAACCCATTATAGAATATTGATGAAGAAAGTGATGTTTATATTCAAATAAGTACTTTGTCTTTGAGTATCCAATTTTTGATAATATGCTTGATGATGCTTTTGTCTCTAGTGGTGCTTTTGCATATGGGGGACACTTTGAATGAAGTTGCTTTGTCCAACACCTTTCTTTATTATCTCTTTATTTATGATGATACTCATGCTTGTTTTGAGGGATTGCCTTGTGAGAGAAGTATTTTTATTGAGACGATTGGTTGTGGTTTTGAACAAAATAAATGGATATTGTTTCCTTTTGACCCTAATGGCCCTTTGGCATATATATATATATATGTGTTGGCTTGGCCTAATTACATTTGTGTTAATCTATGAGGTGCTTCGTTGTTGTTTGTCTTATCTATGGTTAGCAAGGTTTAGATTAGGACGAATCTTTTCAAAGGGAAAATTGATACAATCAAGAGGCCCATGCTTGGATCATAGAGATGGGGATGAGGGAGCACAAGATGTCCAAAGAAGGAAAAAAATGGCTAATTGTGTAATTTGACCAATTTTGATTTTTAAGAAAAAGAAAGACCATCCAAACAGGAGTCTTATTCATTAAGGGCATATTTGTAATAGCCTTTGCTTTTTCTTTACTTAAAAATATAAATAGTAGATTATTTTATTTGAATAGTAAATTTTCATGACTTAAATTTGATATGTTATTTTGAGTGTAGAGAGAGCTAGCTTTGGATTATTTCTTGTGTAGAAAGAAGGGTTGCAAGGATAGATCATCTCCTTTGAGGTCTTTCTAAGAACTAGGTGCTAGTTGGTTTGTGAATTTGAGGTCCTTGTGCCTTCACAAAGGTGCTTTCAATCAATTTTGTGTCTAGTTAGCTATCTTTCCTTTTTCTTGTACCAATATAGGTTATGGCAAGAGTAGTCATATTATTATTCATTTTCTTCCCCATAGTGTTGAGTTGATTATGAAGGTAGTTATTAGTATTTTTTTAGGTATATTGGGATATTATCGAGTAGTGGTGATTTCGAATATTATATATCTTATTTTGCTCTATTGCATTGGTATTAAACCTATACATAATTGTTAAGGTGAATCATTATTATAATATCTCTAGATTTGGTGTGAACGTGCGCTATTTTCTCGAGCATTAAGTATGACATTTTTATAGTTATTATGCCTTGAGATGGAGATTTATTTTATGATGACATTATGATGAAAGAATTAAGAAAGTAGGTATAGGATTGATCTCGTCATCGCTTCATTTTAAAAAGCGGGGACGAGGGATCTTCTGAGTACACGTGTTCATCGTACCCATGCTTGCTTTTCTGCACTTTTGTGCGGAGTTACGATTTCCAGTACTTGCGGTAGGTGATTGATTGTGATAGATCGAGAATTCGCTCAAGGTCTTAGGTGGTTGTGAATTTGTTCACAACGTTTCGGACTTCTTTCTTTAGTTATTATGTGTCTTGATGTATTTTCAGACATTGTATTTTTTCATATTCGGCACTTGATATTCTTAGGAAGCATATTCGTGTCACCTGATTACAAGGTATTGTAATTAAATTTCCATTTTCTTTACTTGATTCCATGAGAAGAACCATTTACGGCCTTACTTCCACTTGTTTATTCTCATTGGGTGTCATATACTTGTAGTTAGTGCATTGGGGTTGACTTACCTGTCGGTGGGATTGGGATGGGGTACCACTGGGGTCCCAAATTTTGAATCGTGACATATGAAAGAAAAGTAATGGTGATTACTCATGTATTAAGAGAAGGTAATAAGCTGACAGACTATTTGACAAACCTGAATTTGGAGAAGGGACATTATATAACTAATATCTTCCTGGAGGTGGAGACGTTGGGAAGGAAACTTGATCAACAGGGACAGAAGCAAAATATCATATTTGAGAATGAAGAGCTGTAAAATATAATAAATACACTGGAGGAAATATGTAAGCAGGAGGAAAAGGCATATGAATAAAGGACACGTACAGTGATCAACAGTCAGAATTCCATGGAACAGAGAAAGAGGATATGATTTTACACTAACATAGTGTTCTATTTGCGTCAAAATTATGGTGTACTCATTAGTGAATGATCAATGTGTGATGTGCTTTCATGAATGTTCATTCTGTTGGACAGGAAATAGTGACACATACCATCAAATTGAAGAAAAGCGGAGGTTCATGAACAATTGGATCTGGGCACATGCCCAAAAATCATAATTTATTGTCTAGTGTTATTGAAATGCGTCAATTTATTTGTTCTTTTATATTTATATTTTAAAATATATTTAACTCTTATAGTGTCTTCAAATTTGAAATGGTGTATCATCTACTTTTAAAAATTAAATAAAGTGTATTAGTTTTAGGTTTTATGTTGACATTATATTTAGTTATTAAAATTTGATCAAGTTTGAACATGTACATCATTAAACATTAAACTAATAAAATAAATAAAAAAACCTCAATTATCAATTCAATTTCAATCTATCAAACAACAATTAAAATAATAAAGGAATAAAAATAAAAAAATTAAAAAAATTAAAAAAATTAAAAAAATTTATAATAGATAAAATTGTCATTTTCTATTTTTATTATTTAATTTACCATCGTAAACCCTAAAGAATTTTCTTCGCAAATTTTTTCTAAAAAAAAAATCTACCCTTAATTTTTTTAATATAAAATTTAAAATTAGCCTTCTATAAATTTTTCTTTAAAAAAGTATTAAAATTACCCTATAAAATTTTACCTTAAACTTAATGTCGTCTAAATTTTCCTAAAAAAATTACCTACCCTAAATTCTTTTACCTAAAATTATAAAGTTCTTCTATAAATTTTCCTTAAGTAAAAATAAAATCACCCTATAGAGAAATTTTTACCTCCAAATTTTAAACTGCCGTCAAAATTTTCCTTAAAAAAATAAATAAAATAAAAAAGAAAAGAAGAATTGCTTACCTTAAGATTAAAATATTGTCTTTTCCGTAAGTTTCCCTAGAAAAATAGCCTAAAGTTGGTCGTATTTTGCCTAAAACTTTTCCTAACTTTTTTCAAAAAAAAAATTCCACTTTTAAAATTTTTTATTTTAAAACATTAACATAACATAAAAATACTCTCAAACTCTTCTTCATCAATAATTTATCTCAAAATGTTCTTCATTAGCTTTCACAACTTTGTATGTTTTCAAATTTTCTTCATCTTAAAATCCATCTTGTCTTCTTTGTTTCGTGTTATTCGATTTGAAGAATACAATAGTAATTGCTACGATAGCTCAAGTTGCTTGTGTTAAAAATAATTTAGCTTAGATTGTCTTCTCTAATTGATTCTAAAGTTGTCTCCACGTAGTTGAACTAATATTGATATTATGTAGTTTAAAATTTGTGTTAGTTGTAACTAACATTGTTCATCTACTCATATGATACAAGTTTCATCTATTTAGATAAAGTAATCCCATGTCTTTTTTAAATCAAATTGTATATTATTATAATTATAACTCTCGTGCATAATGTGTTTTAGATAATTTTGCAATGGAATGCGAAAGGATTTAAATAGCGAATTATACAATTCTCATTAAAAAGTAAAAAGTTTAGTAATTGAAGGCGAATTAGTAAGAAGTATAAAAAGAGAAGGACGACACTCGAATGACCAAGACATTAGTTGAGGAAGAGATAATAATTTATTTTTTAAAATATTTTTTACATATATTTTTTGAGTTTTTACTTATTCTTATTATATTTTTATATATATCTTTTTAACCATTAAGTTTAACTTTCTACGGATACAAAAAGTCATGACATACTTTCAATAAATATCTATATTATATTAAAAACATAGAAGGTCGCCAAAATATTATTTGAAGGCTTTTGGCTGGCCATTAAAAAACTTTACAATATACAAAATTATCATTTACTATTTTTCTTAAATAATTATCATTTAATTATTATTCAAATATTTAGGTTAAGCATAGTCTTTATCTATTTGAAATTCATAATTTTTCCTAAATTCTTAATTGTTACCTGAACATATTTTAAATATTTATTTATGCTATTTTTAAAGTTTATTCTTATTAATGCGAAAGGGACACGCGGCGTGTGCCCTTAAACTAGTTATAACTAAACATATATTGAGTTATTAAAATTGTATTTATAATTCCAACAAAATAAGATTGAAATAGTATTCATGTGATAAAAAAACCAAACCTACCAAAACGCCTCAGGTACACCCTAACCTAACTATAATAAGATTTGTAAAGTGAAATATATAAAACTAAAAGAATTTCTAGATACAAATTTATTATTCTAATATTAAAATAGGCTAAAAGGAAGAGTGTGGTGTAACAAGAAAAACATGAGGGGTTAACTTGTAGAATCTGGTTATAAGAAGCGAAGGATGGGAAAATAGGAATCTAGTTTAGATGTAAATTCTGTAGAGTGTGAATATGAATTCGAAATCTCCATTTGGAACTTTAGAATGTTATGCTAACAGAAGAAACGTACATAATCCGGTTTAAGCCAAGGATAACTTTTTGGGAGAGGCAATTTTAGTTTTTGAATTATCACACATAAAAATGACAGGCTAATGATTGATTATAGACTTGAAGATAAGGCAATAATATAATAACCAATACTAGGGTTCATCGCTGATTTCTGCAAAGAGGATGGTGGGCTCTGATGGATTAAAAGCTACTGTAGAATATAATTCATTCAGTATATATGTTCTAATGTTGCGTCTTTACTAATATTTTTGTTGCAGGAGTTTCAACATCCATTTCAGAAACGCCCCTAATCCCACCAATCAAAATACAATCACTTTCTCTTCTAAAAGAACAATATTGAGAAATACACCTCTCCTTATTTTGAAGCTGGTGGTATAAATGGTGCAACTTTATCCTACTGGAAGATCTAATTAATGTTATTACTCTTTGAGTTTAAATTTTGTAACAATTGGTTGGTTGTGAAGGAAGTTGGTGTTTCATCCAAATGGAAACAAAAACAAGAGTAGAGCAGGGAAGCATGTGTCTCTGTATCTGATGATGGCAGAGGCAACCTCGCTTTGCCTGCAGGTTAGGAGGATCCCATGCTGTTTTCGGCTCTTTTGTGATCCCACAACAACAACAATTACTTGGTCTTCCAAGGTCTCTGCTCTTACATCTGCTTAATTTCTTTTTATACACGCAAGCATAACAAAGGAGGAAGAATCAAGTCTTCTTCATTACAATAACAGATACATCTACTGAAAATGTTAGAAGATTCCATGCTATGAAGGTAGAATGGGGATTTGATCGATTCATGACTCAAGAAGCTTTCAACAATCCAGAAAATGGGTATGTTCTAGATGGCGTGTGTCTTAGGAGCAGAGGTTTATGTATGTCAAGAGAAGTTCCGAGCTAGAGAAGACTGTCTCTCCATGGTGAAAGACCCCATTAACTATAAGCACACCTGGAAGATCGACAAGGTTCTGCTCTTACTGCAGATTGTGAAGACTCTAAGACCTTCATGGCAGGAGAACATAAATGTACAATCACTCGCTTCTTTTCTCAAATGGTGTAACTTAATATATGTATATATATATATATATAATGGCTATCTGCATGTATAAGCCAAACAGAATTTAAGTATACCCCAAGGGCAAGAGAATGGTACAGGGAGCCATCTATCACTATACTTGACATTGGCAGAACCAAACAGCCTTTCTCAGGAGTAGTCAAATATATGCAGATTTTACATTGCGTATCGTTGATCAAATTAATGCCAAACATTACTTTGGCAAAGGTACTTAATCACAGTACAGTACTATAAAAATTAGTGATGTAAAGTGTTGAAAAGATTCATGGAGCATTTATGTCATCATCATGTATACTACTTTTGGTTGCAGCCAACTATTGGTTCAGTGGATCACAGACGTTTTGTGGATGGCCAAGATTTATATCCATTGGGTATTTTAGTTTGCCCGGAGTCGGCTTTCTGGTTAAAGATGCTTGTGTTATAGAAGCTGAAGTCACTGTCCATGGGGTTACTACTAATAATATTATGCTCTAATTAGTGCATAGAATTTGATCATGACACCAATTATTATGGCAAGAATGTCTCCTCTTCTGTTTGGACAGACCAGATGGAAGAAAATTGAAGTCAGTCTCATTCTCTAAAATTAATCTACTTGTATAATCATGCCATGCTAGTCCCAATATTCTTTCTCATACTAGTTACGCAAATGAAGTACTACTATTTGGTATTAAACCCATTATTTCCCCCGTGTTGTATCTATCAGTATTTGCTTGAAGTGAGGAAAATGATGCAAGAACGCCATCTCCATTTCTCTTTGACTTAATATACTGCATTTCCTAGCGATCAACATTCTTTCGAGCAAATTGTAATATGGAAGGGGAAAGGAAGACCCTCAGAATTAAAAGTAGAATTAACCTTGCAAAATACTTTATATGTTCTCTCAAATATTTAGTGACTTGTTAGGTTTACATAAATTTTTAGGTCAAATGTCTAGGTAGTCCATTAATGTTGACACGACATGTCAGTTAGACATTTCATTTTCAGCCATGACCAATTGAATACCCTTATTGACAAAGTGTCTCATGGATACAAGATGCTATGTGGCAAACCATGTATATCAAGTCAATTTTGAGCGCGTAAAACCTCTTTTTCAGCTAAATTTCTTATTATTTTCATGTCCCGCCCCTCCCTCCCTCCCTATGTGATCTTCCCAAAATCCCCCTCCTTACTCTTCTTTCCACAGAATTCATCTTGTAAAAAACACAATTGTGGTATAATTAAGTAAAAACAAAAAAGTGTACTTTGTTATATCTAGCTTTAAAATAGTATGGTCTTACATTTCAATATGGTATAAGACCAAACTTTATGAGAGTTAGACCAATAGATCCACTTCATTTATCACAATGGGTAGATTTGTTCGATACGCATTTGTCAATATAAATATTGAATATTGAAAAAATAGATTTCAAAGAAATTGAATAAGAAGAAAGATGAATCCCTTTCTTAACTTTTGTATAAAGTCAAACCCATTCCTAATTCTTAGTTTTCGATATTGGATGTCATATTATATTGTGCATACTCTAGATGTCCAGGTATTAGATGTACGGGGGAACTAGAATTTTCCATCATTCTTTGATGGATGATTGGTCTTCTTATATGGCGGCTGCCAAAATCCTCCTCATGAGCTAATTTTGCGATTGAGGTTAAAACCCACATGCTCCATTTCTTAAAAATTAAAATCACAAAGTAAGAACGCGTTAGGAAACAAACTTCAAAGAGGTACATGTATTTTCCCTCAAACTTCTATTAACTTCAAACTATAGTTTTAATACAAGAAAGGAGAACTTCACAATGCCTCTCGCAGCTATTACCTTACTGAGAGGGAGTTTCTTATCTATGGGAGAAGGTGTACCATGTTATTTTTGAGAAGGTATATCTTCCATGTTAGTTTCTTCTCAGGGAAAGGTGTGAGCTCTTCCATGTTCCGGTGGACAGTTTTCTTATAGCTAATGAATTTCAGTTGCCTTTTGCAACACAACCAATACTCTCACCCCCAAAAGGCATAGAATAATTGTAATACGGAAACTCAAAGACCAGATACGGGACTTAAATTAGAAAAAAATCTGGAAATGCGAAAATGTCTTAGGACAACTCACCTAACGGGTCGGTGTGAGACCTAACAACTCATTAGATCGAGTCATGAGAAGGAGGAGTAAATATTGGCAAGGGAAACGTGCTCCCAATGGAAGACCTCTGAAGTCGTGGTCACTTGAAGCATTTCGTTATGTCCCAGATTATCGACCCTATTGAAATCGGGTTGTTGGCCGGTGCACTAGCAGTGTCACCCGCGAGTTGTCATCACTTGTAACACGACTGCGTTGTGTGACTCGTGGACAAGCCTAGTATAGAAACTTCGAAGTGAGACGGTGTGGTCCACGACCCTGAGATCAATGGTGACCACGACTCGTTAGGTCCCTCGTGGTGACCCTCTGAGAGGATTTCGAGCGGTGTACTTACGAGGTATGACCACGAGTCATGGTCGGCCACTTTGGGCAGATTAGGTCATCCGTTAGGGTCACCTGTCAGTTTCGACAATTTTCTAAGGGCTATTTAGTAACTTCCTACTCTCCTTAGCTTTAAACTACGTCGTTTTGGAAGTAATTTCGGACTTATTGGGGTTTGAACGGTTCCTTCCCTCATTCAGAACGTTTAATCTCGAAAGATCTGAAAGTCCCACGAAAACTCTCAAGCAAGCTTAGGGTTGTGCTCTATTGCAGCTGAGTTCAAGTCTTCTTCTCTGGGAGATTTTTAGTCGGGTATGTAGAGATTGACAAGGGAAATTGTTCTTCCCTTGTGTCCCCCAAAACCCTCCACGGTTTTTATATCGGTTACAGCCACGAGTTTTCGTCTGAAGAAATTACATGTTATAATTCGTAAATTTCACATAGAATGATATCCTTGCTAATTATTGATACGATCTCCATCAATTCTTACCTAAATTGTTGATGTCCTTGCCAAAGTGAATTTAAGCCCTAAACTTTCGAGTAATGACTATTTAGTATTAAATTCCTTCTAGTTTTGTGAAGTGTGATTTGGGCTGAATTTTCTAGTATTTCTTATTGTTTATATGTTAGGCAAAACTCCCATTGATAGATGATTTTAGCCTTGTCGGATAGCTTTTACTTTAATTCTTGAAATTTTGCCATATTATGGGATTCCAGTGTTGTTGGAATAAGTTAAGTTCTCTATTAGTTTCTTAGTAGTTCGATTCAGGTTAGAGCATTAGAACCTCTTGAACTATTCGAGCTTGTCAAGCTGATCGGTTTGACTTGATCTTTTCTGAGGTGTCGGTTGTGTCTCCCGGTTATGAGATCGGACTCGAGAATCCAGTTTATAGGTCCATTGGCGGTCATGACATTTTAGATATATTGCTTTGACTAGCCCCCAGGACCCCTGATTCGATTCTGATTTGTTTCTTAGAGCATTTACGGCTTCCAGTTATGACCGGTCACAGAATCCAGGTTTGAGTCTAGTCAGATAAGACCCGGGGTACTTTAAGTTATATATCACGACTAGTCTTGGACCAGTTTCAAGCTTCTCCCGGCCTAGTAGTTCGGTATAGGTTTTCCGGTGGGAGTAGGACTTAGCAGAAGCGGGCCAGAGGTTCAGCGCACGGAGTTCCCAGGCTATGTTGCCACCGTAGGTTACATTACTTGCTTTGATTGGCCCCGGTGCACGATCACCCAATTCATGTCTTTATACCCTAGCGAGGTATATTGGGTCCCTCTGCGGTGGGGTGTATACACATCGGACTCCACGTCTAGCTCAGTAGTTATTTGTCGGTTATAGACTCTCCCACTAATCGATCCGAGTCTAGTTCAAATAAGCAGCTCGGTTTAGTTCCAGCTCCTTGATTTGCTTCGATTCCGGCCATGATATCTCAAACTCGAGAACTTTTCAGTTTTAAGGCATGTCTTTGACCATCGAGACGAGGTCATCTTGACCACTTGAGTTTATTTCGGTAGTTCGGTTTCGGTTGCATTGGTCATTGAATGTCATTTCAGTTCGAGACATTATATTTAGTTATGTTTCTCCCTTACTCGGTACATTCAATGTAATGACGCATACTTTTATGCTATATCATTTCGTAATCACATTGCGAGTTCCTAGACTCGGCATCATTCCAGCAGCAAGTAGTCGAGATCCTCCTCACTTGCTTGATTGAAGTGTGAGTCTCGTCATTCCAAAGGGCCTTATTTCATTTTCTTTCGGTTGGTTTATTACTTTTAGCTAGACTTAGAGTTGAAATTTGGGGCTTGTCAGTAACTCATCTTGCAAACTATGAGATGATTTAAACCTTATGTTTCAAATTTTATTTTTATAAATGCTTTTATGTTATTATTTCAAAACTTAGCTATGCATGTTTCACTCAAAATACCGGTGTATGATAGACTAGGGATTGACTTGGGGTCACTTGTGACAAGTGCGGAGTGTGACGATCGGGTGTAGGCTCGGGCGTGACACTAATAAATGACAAAGAGAGGAACTGCTTACCAACAAATCCATTATATTAAACATAGATAAAGACCTAGGAAACTTGAAGTACGGGAAGAACGAGCACGACCTACTTGAACTTCAAATAACAAGTTTTTATTCACATAACAGTTCGGTAGTAGGAGAAAGGACGGTCACGATGCCAAATCAACAATATAACAAATTAATCATTAACTCTACAGTTGACACATTAATAAGTATTTACTCATGCTGGGTCACCTCACCTTCATAAACTCAATGACAGTGGACATTATCGATTTCGGAAAGACGGATGATCTAGGCAATCTAAATGCTATATAAAACAAGCAAAAGATGTAGCTTGGGCAATCGATGCATTGTTGGAGTGTGCATACTTAGCTCTCAAGTAGGCGGCAGCTCTAGCTTTTCCTCATCATTGAGGCTGTCATTGGGTAGTGGCAGCCATCGGGAGTTTTCTTGTTCCAAATCATAACTTTGTCTGTCGAGTCCTTCTTTCTCGTATGCATCAACCATAGTAGAGTAGGTCATGAGATCAGGTCGACATTTAGCATCTTTCATTCGCTTGAAAACCCTCTCCATCTATTACATCCTTGGCCTTTGCACAGCATAAATACTTGAGTGAATAAGGAAGTGTTTTCAGGGATCTCCAATTTCCCAGCTAACTGGACAGTGTTGATCACCTTATGAAAAGGCACCATTTTGCATATCCTCTGACGAGACAGCAAAAAGGTCTTAGTGTCAGCTTTCATCCCTTGACACGCATTTGATCAAGAGTGTATTCCATGGCCTTGCATCACCTGCATCTGAGAACACCTCAATGACATTATTGTAGGTTGATGTTGTCCATGAAAATGACAGTCTACGCATGTACTCCATTACAGATGACATTTTATCTTTGTCTTTTTCTTCCATAAGCACCAATGATGATATTAAATGTCAGCGTCTCGGCTTAATCAAAATACGAGATTTTCCTTTGCTCTCATCATTTCAGTCGACCTCGTTGTTAAATATATAGATAGTGTTCCTGGTCCATATATCAGGTTTGCTGTAGGCACTCTCTAACATCCCTAAAAGCACTTTCTCCATTTCTGCATACTTGCCTGCTCTACCATAACCACTCAAGACAATATTCTGAGTGACAGTATTAGGAACTATGGAACAATCACCCATTTGTTGATAAAGGGACTCAACCAAATCAAATCGGCTAGCATCCACACATGCCTTGATTAATATACTGTAGGTGTAAACATCCCCATTTGACAATGAGGTAGCTCAATCATGGCATGAAGAACAGCAAATGCCTTGTCAAGTATGTTGCTTCTACTATAAGCACCAATCAAGGCCGTATAGAGTTGTGAAGTGGGTTCCAGTCCCTCTTCAATCATTGAATAAAAAAGCTGCTGAGCCTGCCCTGGTTGCCCACATCTTCCAAGAAGAACAAGGAGCCTCATGTAAGTACCTTCTTTTGGTTGATAAAAACGCTGCTTCCTTAACATCTCAAATACCTAGAGGCACAAAAATTTAGCGACTGAATCCCATATGTTTGGAAGTAGAGAAGGTAAAGAGACCCATTATTCAATAAATTCACCAAGGAGGAAAGTTATGTGAATGCGAAGCCAAAGTATCAATAGAATGCAGTCAACACTAAAAAGGAGAAGTAAATAAAATCAATCATCCTTCTAACTTTTGTTGGTAAGGAGGAGATGGGAGAACTCATAAGTGGTACTAATACATATACTTTACTTGTCACTCAGACCTAAAAAAGAAAAAGGAAAGGATCATATGTTTTAATAATATGAAGGTGCAAATGAAAGAAGACCTGAAGGGCTTTTTGCCATTGCTTTTTATCAATGCAATCAGAAAGAGCTTCAGGAACAGTATTGACCCAAGGATTGGCGGTATTCTTTCTACCGATTTTTTTCTTAATATTCTTGATAGGGTTCCTCTTGCCCTTCTTGTTATTGAGGTGGGAAATAGAAACTTCAGAAAAACCTGGGTATGCACCTTCTTTCAGATGCTTCTTCTTCGGAAATGCAACCCGGAGAAGAAGAGGGAGGCCTGTGGCGACACCGCAGCCGGCGGCCGAGGTAATGATACGACGGCGACCACCAAAATAAGTCGGGGTAGGTAGTGGAGAGGGGATAGAAACGAGGAAGAGGAAGATAAAGTAAAGGCGCTCGTCATTCCTCTATTCTCTCAAGGGAAATGGTAGAGCTCCACTCTCAAAATATCTCTTGTACAAAATGGGCATACTCTGTTCTTACAAATCTGTTCTTATTTGAAGCCCTAATGGTAATATTGGCTTCCAATTGAGTGATATTGTTATTAACTATTTCTTTAATTTCAATTAATTTGTTTTAATAAATTTTAATTTTCTAACTTTTCACTTACTTATTTTTAAACGTAAAATTAAATATATTTTGATACACCTTATATATCTTACAGATTTATTTATTTTTCTTAAATTTTATGTCAAATCAAAACGAGACAAACAATTAAGCGAGATTAGTAAAAAATTTCATCAATTTCCACATATGTACTAATTTTCTAAGTTAAAAAGAAAATTTAAAATAATCCCTTTAAGTTTGGGTCTCGGTTGAGAACAGTCCTTCGGTATAGGCTTGTGTATTAATCGGTTCGGTTCGATTTTGAAAGTTATTAATTCTATTTATTGGTTATCAGTTTATATACATGTTAAGCGGATTCGGATATGATTACTATTTAATCAACTATTGATCATAATTGGTTGAGTTATTGGGTTAGCAGATTAGATCTCATTCAAATAATCTCATGGGAGTCATAAGTATGTTTGAAACACAGAAAAATGGGTGAAAGAGAAAGAGCATGTAAAACTAGTCGAACTAAATCGATCAACTTTAATTTGAATTTAAATAACATCTCCACTTCACTTTTAATCATAGCTAATTCATCTCTTACTAAAATGCAGTATACTATGGAGGATCCCGATTAATCTAGGGAGTCACTCTTTGGTATGGAGGATCCAGGCGAGTAAAGTCACTCTGCGCATAGAAGATCCCCAAAATAGAGTCCTCTACGCTATGGAGGATGCGGCGGGCCCAGGGACAGCTCTGCGCTATGGAGGATCTGGGCCGACCAAGGGAGACATTCTCGGCTATGGAGAGCCCACAGCAGCAAGAGCATGAGAATCTTGATGCGACATTGTATATCTGAGCCGATGCCACTCTGTTGATCAAAACATGAACGCTGCTGTTTCATCATACAACATTCATATCAAAAGGATTGGGTGTCATGCCCCATCTTGGGAGGCATGAGCGGCACCTGGTGCCCGTCTAGGACTTGAACTGCGAGTTGATTAGCCTAAGCACTTCGGTGCGGGTGACTCTAACTACGAACGAAAACAACGGGCTATATAAGAATTACGTAAATACAACCCCAGATCGACAAGGCCTATAGCCACACAGCCCGAAAGAAATATGACTAACTAGAGACAAACAAACATAGGGAGACCTACGCGGGCCGACAAGGCCACCATGATATCTAGTATAGCTTTGGAAAGTAAAGGTCGATGCTAAGCGGCTGGGCAGGCAAGGCCCTGGAATCAACGACTAAATAGGGCCTCTGACTGACACACATAGTCTAAAACACATATGGGCCCCCTCACGGCCGAATATCATCAAACCACAAGGAAGTAATGCAATCTGCAAGCCTCTAGGAGTAATAAAATGGTCGGGACGGGGCCCAGATACACCCATGCTTGTACAAAAAGAAATAAGCCTCCTATCACACAAGCTCAGGAAGAAAGGAGTTGATGGCTCTTTACGATTGGAACTTCTGAGGACTGCTCCTCGTCTATATGTACACAGGGCAAGTAATGTAGTACCCTAGAAGGGCGTCGTACCATGAGTGCGAGTATGTAAAAACGATGGCTTTGATGGTGAGGCAGAAATAGAAGCCCGACAATAATTGAAGTAAAGAAAAACGGTGAAGTTGGGCAGTAGTGAAATCGGGACTAAACACAACTATAATAAGGAAGGTAGGGTTCATACACAGAAATGAGGCTTAACCTTTGTCAACTATCGACCAACTAAAGCAAACATAAACCTTACACACGACCCCCAAGCCGGAAAGGTACAATCGGCCTAAAATAACCTACACGGGCCCCGTTAGCCCCTGGTGAGTACACCTCCGATCTATACCCCTATCCAATTCATACTTAGTCAACTACCATTTTAAGCGTCACCGCAATCCCACTGGGTTTGCAATTGGGCCCGCTATTTGATTGTAGGCGTAATGCAGTGCAGTCAGGAGGATACGATATCTACACCGCATGTAAATGCTCGGCGGGGGTGTGTATAAGGCCAACCACGACAATATGAGATACGTATCCCCATCTTTTTTTGTCTCTTGCGGACGGCATGCCACTTCGTAGAGCTGACATATCTCGCCCTGGCGGCGACACAGCTATTAACTGGGGTGTTCTAGAAAGCTATACATGTATAATCCATCCCCCAAACAATACAATTCTGAGTCTCAGCGGCAAACAACTCAACATGATAACATACTCTGACATATTTCTTGGGATTCATCTTGGATTACTATGTTGAAGAAACTAACTTCTTAGAAAAGAAAATGCCTTAACATACCTCGATTGCCGGTTTATGATTAACTAATAAGTTCAAATTAGTATTCAATATGAGTGGCGTGAAATCATTCTTTGGAAAGATAGGACTAGTTTTAACACTAAGTTCGGAAAAAAGGAAAACACTTTATATATAAATATTAACTATATTCTAACTCTACGAACACGGTTGAAACCTCGTTATTTCACGAGTTCTAGAAGGGAGAAATGCTTGCTTTAAGCCTAGGATCGTATTGACACTAGTTTAGAGAAATTCCAGCAACTTTGGCTCGGGGGATGACGATTCCTTGGGCGGGTACAGATAACTCATTAGAAATGCTCCACCTTGGCCTTATACTTTGATGCCCGAAGTTAATTTGGATTTGAACGAGGCGTTGACGGCGTAATCGGATGAAAATTAATTGTTTTTCCTTCGTCCCTATTCTCGATGGTCGTGATTTACCAATTTATAATCTCATTTCTAAGTGTAGAACCCTTATATACTTAGAGGCATCGAGACAAGGCAACGTAGCATGTTGCCCAGCGCGTGATTACCTCCGTGCCACGTTGGCTAACACGGAGGGAGCGGCTCCGTGCCACTTTTCCCCTCTAGGCGGCAGTTCGGCCTCCTCTCGCGAAATCTCGACTTGGCACTCGTTCGGCCTTTCTCCGGGCCCTTTCCTTGTACGTATGACACTCTAAAACTCTCAGCCAACATGCGAATAGATCAGGCTAAACACTAGAAGCTTATGGGGTGTAACATCCTCTCCCCCTTAAGAACATTCATCCTTGAATGTTAACCATACTTGTAAGAACCTTAACCTTGCAATTACTTATTTTGGAAAAATTTTGAGTCTCCCAGCAATGTGGACTACCCAAAAACCACAGAAGCATGGGAAAAGTCAGCTGGGCCTCCACAAAATACTATGGCATTCATTCTAATGAATTGAAGTCAACTGTTCTCCACATATACATGTATATAATGCAACTTATGAAGCCATGACAACAACATACCTCTGGCTGCACAATCGACTAAGTCTGAAATAATTGACGTATCTGGTTTCCTTCGTCTTACGCTTCCCGAGTCATCTCCTCTCGGTTTTTGTCCATAACACTTTACTTGAAGCAACATCTTTAGTTCTTGGCACAACGGATGCGATCTAGTATGGATCTCTTTTGGAGCTTGTTCATACGCTAACTCCTTAGTGATTTGGATGTCTTTGGTAGGGACAATCGGAGGGATCTCTATACACTTCCTTAGCATTTGATAAGTGAAAAGCTGGGTAGTGATTCTAATCCTGGGGTAAATCCAATTCTGCAGCCACACAGCCTATCCTTAAGGCGAATACGATAAGGCCCAATAAACCTCGAGTACAGGCTTGTGCCTTTCTTACCAAATCTCATCACACCTTCATCGGTGAAACCTTGAAATACCCAATCACCCACACTAAATTCTAGGTTTCTTCACGCACGTCGGCATAAGATTCTGTGACTACGAGCGAGTCGGCAGACGTTCCTTGATGAGCTTTACTTTCTCTTCGATTGATGAATAATTTCTGGCCCAGCTCAATCTTGATTCTCCTACCTCAAACCAACCACACAGCGATACGCACTTAGCCCATATAACGCTTCATAAAGGCTTCACTCCCCGGGTGTGAATAATAAGCTACATTATTATAGGCAAATTCAATAAGTGGTAGATGTTCATCCCATTTTGGCCTCCAAAATCTAGCACACATGCCCAGAACATATCCTCAGTGTATGAATTATACGTTACGTATTTCGGCTTGTTTTGCAACTACACGCAAGTGCATGTGGTCGAACAAGTAGTAAAATGACTTAAGTAATCCAAGTATCGATCTCTGGAGTTGAACTAAGGTAATAGTCAACTTAAGTGTTAATGGTATAAGCTTTAAAAATGCAAACAACAATTTAAATAGGATTTTGAGAGTTTAGTTTCCTAATTTATACGAATCTAAGACAAAGTTATAAAATGAGTCTGAACTATAGTAATGAGCATGCTGAGGTTAAAACAAACATGTAGGAAAGTAATTTATCGATACAATTCGGTTAATCTTTCCTTCGGTTGCTAGTCAAGAATTATTACCTATAGTTAGAGCTTTAGTATCCCTACCCAACTTAAGAATCATGAACTCAAAGCCTACATTTACGCCCGATAAGAGAATTTCGTATTTCTCGCCATACATGGAATTCCTTAATTGACTAATTTGAATTTGAGATATATTTCTATTCTGAATGTAAATCAGTCTCATTTAAGCTGAAAAGATCGTATCCTACCAATTCTAACTTTTATTCTTTTCTTTCAAAATCAAATTGGATTTTTAGATATACATTAACATTGGCCAAACATTAATGCGGTAAGAACAAGAATTATTGAAAAGCCATTGAAAAAAAGATGAAAAACCAAAATGATCAACAGTACATTCAGCCACTACAAATATTCTTAACCTTAGAAAGAAGTGAATTTAGCCACTCATTTTGTGGATTAAACATCATCAAATGAGGTATAAATCATACAAACATGAGTGAGATAAAGAAAGAGATAGAGAAGAACCCTAGGATTTTCGTCCCTCAAGCCTTACAGCAACCCACGTTCTTGCTCAATAAAGTCGAATGTTTAAAAATAAACCTAAGTGTGCACTATTTATACTAGTAGAAATTTTTTCCGGAATATGAAGCAACGTGGCACGGGTGTATGGTTCTCCTCGTGCCACGGGGGCTAGCCGCAGGACCCTCATGGAGTCCCGGGTTCCTCGGCAATTACTCCTCGACATGCCACGGCTTGCGAGCCGGGCCAACGTGCCACGGTGCAATTGCGAACCCTTCGCTGGAAATTGATGTTCCAGGTAAATATACACTGTTGACACCGCCAAGCACATCGCGTGGCACTGCCTCTGTCACGGAGGCAACGGGGAGGCTTCCTTGGAAATGGCCAAAATAATTCACCCGAACGAGAATGCCTCCGCGATACTTGACAAACACTCCATCGCGGACATATTATCTTTGCTCTTCCTTGACCTTTTCCATTGCTTGCTTCCAAGTCATTCGATTTTTTACCAACATGTATCTTAACCTAAAATTACATTTTCACCGCAAAACAATACTAATCATGTTGGTTAGTATAAATTCACATTTTAGCCACAAATCACATGAGAATGCACAAATAAAGTAGACAAACAAGACAAATGAAGCATTTGAGTATCCACTTGGGCATATAATTACGCCCAAGATCACTTACCACACTTAAAAACCTTGTTAGGTCTCGAACAATGCTCCCTCACATCTCATGCAATTTACACCCACACTTAATAATTTGGCTTGACAATTCAAGCGTATACCAATTATTTAATGGCAAATCATCAAGAAAACATGCATAGTTTCATCAGCCATGACATTCAACACATTAAGACCTCCTAAGCTCAAGAATCGACTCTCGATCTCGGCAAACTCATGCAAATCAACTGATCAAGACATCCAACACGAAATTCAATCTCTCGCCAAGCATGTACCCTCTGCGAATTTCCCCCTTTTCAATCATATGACTTTCAAGCATTACATGTAGAGTTATGAACACGATTTTTGCTCTCTCTCCCAAAGAATTCCACATGCATCATGTCATGAACCTTAGGCTTGCCTCTAGTGTGTTACTCCACTAATATAAGGACGCATGATGTAAGATCACGTGAGACTTAACGGGTTGTAATGTAATAAGGAACTAGTAAATACCGGGCTAACCAATAGCAATAGCTTCCTTAAGCGCTTTTGATACATCCATATCAATATAGGCATTGTTTCTTCCATTGTCCTCTCCTTCTTGAATTTTTTTCTTTATTTTTGTTCTCATTTTCTTTAAACTTTCGACTTAATAAACAAAGATTAGTTACATATCTTTATTTTATTTAAATTTGACAAGTGCACCTTTGACCTTTTCTTTAACTTTCACCATGATCGTGGGCAAAATAGCATTGTCAAGTGATACTTTATAACGCGTAGTTTTACCTTATTTATCTAATTAATTATATAAATTTTAAGCAATTTTATATAAATGTGAAGATATGTGCTAACTTTGGTGAGCATGAATTATGAGGTCATGCAAGTAATATAGTGGCCCTTTTTAAGAGCAGGAATGTCGAACCTGGGGCCCAGGACCCATTCCTCTAACTATCCATTTATAGCGTGAATCTTAATTACCTAAAGTGTTGGTTATAGACATTTCGATGAAGGATATTTAAGTCTAAGTTTGAGGTCAACGAAGTATTACGAAAGTGCTTTAGGAGCAGCTTAGAGTTAAAACAAATTAATCATGCGATAATACGATTTGCAATGGAATAAGCATGGAACTATCAATTGTTATTTCATATAATTAGAATTGCATGTTCATGCTCTTTCAAGCCTCTAAACCACGACAATCTAGCCTCCTTTGCATCATTGTGAGCGAGGAGTTTAATTTTCTAGTCGCGGGCAATCAATTATGTTGTGGTTTACGGGAAAACGATTAGGGACTTTCGTAGGTCCACAACAATTTAACTCAACTTAGCCTCGCAACTACTTCGAGTGGTGATGTGACATCCAAGTTGGTCTTTCATAACTTAGGTGTGTCAACCAAGCAAGGTGTTAGGTATATTTCTATCCAAACACGGAACCTCTCCCGAGATTACTTCATACTCCGCATTCGTATCTGACCTAGAGTAATGCCTTCTCAAGCTATTTCCCAAGATAACAAATATGCTTTTATGGTGATCAATGATAAAACATCCAACAAATCGGAGATACGAAGACGATAATAACAATCAATAACTTAATCCCAAAATATCATAGAATTACAATCGTAATCCATGGCTTCAACCCTAGGAAGGGTTCTTGCCATTCATGTTAGCAAAGCTAACGCTAATCTACTCTAATCTACTATTAAACTACATACTTACACGAGATTGGGAGATGAGAAGGGGGTGATAAACCCTAGCTGAGTTCTCCCACTTCTCCCTTCTCTCTATGCGAGTTTTCGAATAAAATCGTGACCAAAAGGAATTAGGAGCTAAGGGTCCTATTTATAGTAATCTCACGGTGATGCATAATTTGGCTGTCGTGGAACGGCTCCGTGTCACGGAGTGTATCGCGAACCTTTGCCTCAAGTGACACGGGGCATCGCAACTCACGGAATTCAACCGAAAATCGGCCTCGGCGAGCGGAGGCACGCGCGATGGCAACGTGGCACCTGCTTGGGCAGCGCGTCACACCCTCTTGGTCAGCGGAGCCACCCTGCCGTGGCACGCTGCCAATGCGCGAAGCTGTCTTGGGCAACACTGCCCAGTGGCACTTTGCCGGCAGCGCGGTGTTTGTTTTTAGACCTCCTTTTTGCGACATTCGCGTGATGATTCCTTCTCCAAGCCTCTGCTTCCTCAATTCATGAATTAGCTCCTCAAAAGTCATCAAAAACCTAAAACAAAGGCTAATCATGTTGGTTAGCACATATCTTCACTTTATATAAAATCACATGAAAATGTATAAAATAGCTTAGACAACACGACTAATTTAAGCTATAAGCGTATCACGGGACCTATAGTTATTCCCAAGATCACTAACCCACACTAAAAGCCTTGTTCGTCCTCGAACAGCCTTTTACGTATCATGCGTATGGAGAGTCCCATAACTAATTTAGCAAGTTAATTCAAGCTACGTATAATGATTACTTAAGATACAAGTTAAAATAGAACATGCTATGAAATACAACTATATTAAGACTTCCTATCCTCAAGAATCGGCTCTCTCAAACTTCGCAATCTCATGCAAATCAGGCGGTTAAGAAATGCCACATGAATTTTATCTTCATTAAACATGTGCCCTCACGGAAGAGAGTTACCCAATCACACGCAAAAACAATTTTTACATCACAACATGTGTGGGTATATAAAAAAAATTACACTCACTCTCTACAAGAATTCACATGCTTCATGTCATGACCCATAAGCTTGCCCTCGGTGTTTTACTTCACTAATTTGAGGATGTATGAATGTAAGATCAGTAGGACTTTGTAGGTTGCACTTAACGTAGCTTTCAGTGCGGTAGGTACTATTATGTCGATGTGGTGGCTATCTTTCCTAAGCGCTTACACAATACATCACGCCCTCATTACTGAACTTCCTTCCCTTACTTCACCTTTTTATCCTTGATGGTTTTCTTTTCCTCTTTTGTTTCCCCTTTATTTAGGCACTTTTGTTCCCCTTTTATTTAGGCACTTTTGACTTGTCAGTAAGGAGCTCTATAAATAATTTTTCATTACTTTGTTTTCTTACTCCTTACAATAATCAACCATTTTTACACAAGTGCACCTTTGTCCTTTCTCAACTTCTACAACTTGCTACTTTTCATTTCTTTTCATTCTCCTCATTCCTTTACTCTTTCAGATTTTTCTTCTTCAAGCGATTAGGAGCTTTGGGTCAAATTCAAGGTTGATGAAAGAAAAGGATTAAGCTTATGTTGCAGCTATCAAAGAATAGGCTAAAGGCTCAGCGGGGCTAACTAGGATTAATTTCTCAAGGTAGGTAAAACGAGGGATAAAAATTAGGTTAATTCAAAAAAAATGCCTAAATCATCTCCTACAATTCACATCCTTCATTTCGCTTCATACACACACCAGGCAAGTTCTAGACAATCCACAATAGCATAGAATACT
>JACEIK010004343.1:0-136453 GCA_018107945.1 Datura stramonium
AAATATCACATAAAACACATATTGACTTTATGTCATTTCCTTACTTTAGCTTGCGAATTTGAGCGGATAAACCAAGTAGGAACACTTACATTTCACTTGTCTATAAACCCTTCCCATATGGGGTTCCTGTTCAGCTAAATTCTATTCCAAAAATGAAGCAACCATGCTGCCAAACCGCAACAACAACACATACCCAAGCAACACATAAGTTCCAACTTTACTTCCAACATAACTTGTAAATTCATGATAATTTAAAGAGTAAGAACACCTACCTCCTTTTGTACTCAACTCTCACAAATATGGAGGTATAACTTCACCTCCCTACTGCCCAAAAATGCAGCATCTTGGAAGCCAAAAACACAGCAACTCGGCGATTAGAAGCTTACGACATAAGAAACCCTTTCCAAGCTCGGACTATAAGGAAATTTGACCTATCCATACAATTTTATTACCTGGATTTGTTTTCACCATTGGATAGAGGTCTTAATTCTGCGAATTTTTTAAAAAATGAGGTGAAACCCAGGTAGAAATAGGCTTTTTAGCTCAAATTATCAATAAAAATAAATAATATTTTCGGGGTGTAACAAGTTTACGTTGTTTTTCAATTAGAAATCATGTTTTCACGCTTCCTAAATTTTAAATTGCTCAATTATAAGAAGTCTATGAGCGTCAGTTGCTAGTTGAATTCATGTATGATGAAGTATTGATGATGAAAAGCATGTTTTCAAGTTACCCATACCTATGTTCATGTTTTCAAAGGGAATTGAATATTTTCAAGCATTTTAAATTTTGGGCAATGCCCACATGTTCAAGAATGTTTCACGATTTATGATATGAATTTCATGATTGATCAATTTATGATGTTGGCCAACTAAAGGGCCCTTGATTCTTGGCTAAACATGTATGTAAATGGGGATGAACGATGTTAAATGTTTGTTTATTCATTAATTTAATTAATGGTATTTATTATTTATGTATGAGCTAAATGTGCATATTTTTGAAGCACATTATCTAGCAAGTGGCAGGTATGGAAAGAACTATGCCGGTGTCTCATAACTATGAGCCACCATTAGGTTCATGATGATACATACAATGATAATGGATCTCCTATTTTTGATATCACATAATGGATGTCCCTTGCTTGGCAAGACAGGGACGACTCTACCCACTTGAGCGAGATAGTTGGGGCATTATGTAAGGGATCTACCATGATAGTGTCGGACATGTGAGTCCTCCCATTTTTTCACATGTTTTATGCCTTATTATGTTTATGTTATTTTGGCTCAAGTGATGATTTATAAAGTTTCTCTTATGACTATGATAATGAATGGATTACAAATGATTTGAAAACCTTGGAAGCATATATTTATGTTATGATATTTATATTATGAGCATGATTTCCTAAGCTGTTATGATCTCTTATGAGCATTTATGTATTTTAAATGTCCATTTTGCTTATCCCTTAGCAGGCATTTCATATGCGAGCTCTCTATATTATTGTTTCATGATGCGAGACTTGATGCTTGAGCCATCACCATCATCCAGCTCATTTGAAGGCTAACATCTAGCTCTTTGGTCCTCACTTGTCAAGGATCATTTTGATATCGGTTATCTTTTCATGCTCGGTTTATAGACTTATCGGCTTGGTTGGGGTGTTGTCACGATAAGGGCATATTTATATGCCAACTCGATACTCAAATGTATAACTTTTGTCTTGTTTGTCTAATAAATTGGGTACATTCTCATGTAAATTGTATGGAAGTGTGAATTTATACTAACCAACATGATTAGCGTTGTTTTGTAGGAAAAACATGCTTTGTTGATGAAAAATGACATGTTAGGAGAGTCGAAGAACTTCGGGGTTAGGCAAAGAAGCGGATGGTGGCGAGATGACAAGGGCTCGCTGATGGGCCAGTGGCACTTGTGCCATCGCGGGTCTGCTGAATGGAAATTTCAAGTAAATTCCACGGTGAGTCCGCTGATCGAGCCGTGCCACGTTGAAGTAATTATTGGATAATTGCATTTCGAAGGTCATGATTTACGCAGTAGCACGATCATTGTCTTTCGCGATACCTGTGATGCCACGTTAGTAGCATTACAGGCGGAAAAATTCAGGCTTCGCGTTGCACCGTGTCACAGCGGCAGTGCTCCGCGATACGCGTCGTGCCACGTTGGGATAAATTTTCCCGAATAACATCCTAGTATAAATAGGAGGCACTTAGGGACATTTTCAGCAAAGGCGGACTTGGTGGAGCAAAGTGGGTTACAGGCAACATTGAGGGCGAAAATTCTAGGGTTCTTCTCTATCTCTTTCTTCTTCTTTTCAATTGCTTGTATGATTAACACTTGTTTAGGATGATTAATCCACAAATGAGTGGCTAATTCTCCTTAACTGCTTGAGGTTATGAACTTTGTGTTGTCATGTAATTATTGAATTCTTGGTTTATTGTCTCTTTTTCTTCCATGGTTGTTCTATTTAATTCTTGTTCCTACTACATTAATATGCGGCCAATGTTAGTGAAATCCAAAAGTCGGTTTCACCCGAGAGGGCAAGAAATTGGAAAGTTGTGTGAATTAATAGGATATGATCTTTTCTTGGTTCGGGAGAATTGGGAATTTATTTACCTTCGAGATAGAAATATACCCGAAATTCATTATTAGTCATGTGTGGAACCGATTTCGTATTGCTAGAACTTGAATTCCTTCTTATCACGAAATGTAGGTGGAAGGTTCATGATTCTTAAGTTGGGTTAAATACGAGAGTTTTAATCCATAGTGATGATTCCAGCCCAGCTTGGGAGGAAAAGATAAACCACGTTAATTAATAGTTCGTGTCTTCACATGTTCTTCGTAACCTCAGCATGCTCTTAACCATTGTTTAGATTCAATGTTATAATTAGCTTAGTGTAGTATAAAATATATTCTCAAGAACAAACTATTTTCGTTACTCTGTTGTCTTCTTTGTTGTAGTTGCAGTAAATTAACGTTTGAAAGTTTTCACCGTATTCCTATTCCTGTAGGTTCGACAATCCGGTTCTTCAAAGAGCCACTTTATTACTTGTGCGACCACATTACATGCCGAGGCTCATCAAAGTTTTGGCGCCCGTTGGCCGGGAATAGGCAATTGGTGAAATTTTCATTTTACCTTGATTTTAAGTGTTAGTTTACTATTTCAATATTTTGATTGTTGACAACTTGGTCTTAACTTGTATTTTGCAGAAAACAGTTACGTTGAACAACGGCAAGAGACAAAGGGTTAGTGGATCCATCCTTAGAGCCGAAGCGACAATTTCGCCGTCAACGGAAGCTCTAGAGAAAGTTTGCCGATTTACTCGAGACAAACTATCATGGAGCAACCCACGAATCCACCAATAGTGCGGGCGGTTTTAGTGCCCGAGGAACTAGCGGCCGGGGCCGGTTCGCGATGTGGCAATCCACAAGCTCGCAATGTTACTTCTAGCATTCGCAAACCCGAGCCGGAGTTCGAGCTGAAACAAAATATAGTGCGATTCTTCACACACAAGCGGGCGATTTCTGAGGTCTCCCTCACGAGGACCGCAACAACATCTTCAGAATTTTAAGGAGATAAGTGACACTTACATCCCCGCTGGAGTGTCTTGATTATGTCCGACACACTTTTCCCATGTTCACTTTTGGGAGATGCCAAGAGGTGGCTGAAGCTGAGCCACAAACTCTATCACCTCATGGGATGATCTACATGAAAAGTTCTTGATCAGATTCTTCCCCTCGGTAAAAACAGCAAGACTTATAATTCAAATTCTAAGTTTTAAACAAAGGGAAGGAGAGAGAATGCGTATCAAGCCTGGGAGAGGTTCAAATCGTTGTTGCGGAATTTGTCCTCATCACCATCGGTCAAATGATGTGTTGGTGCACACTTTTTATAGAGGGTTTGGAGACCCCACACTAAAATTTGCTAGATTCGGCTAAATTTGGGGCGAGGCTTTAGAAAAGACTTATAAAGCGTATGCTGGCAATCGTATTTGCTTGGAAATCTGAGTGGAATGCGGACTCTTCAAGGGGAGGAGCAAGGAAAGCATTTGGAGTCTTGGGAAGTGGATGGGTTTACGGCTATCTCATTGCCTGAGATATTTGCCTTGCGAAATCCAGTTGAACACCCACTTCGGCAATATGAATTTAGGCAGTCTCAAGCCCCGGTTAATGCAGTGCGCGAGATTTGGTTGGTGTGCGGGAGCAATGAACAGTCAGCTGAGTGTTGTGGAGCAAATCCAGACTCGGTGAACTTTGTCGGGAATGCACAGACAATCACCGACGGTATGGGAATAGCTACAATCCCAGTTTGGAGGTTCACCCGAATTTCTCTTGGGGTAGTTACAGCCATCAAGGGCGAGTTAAGTGGGGGATGCGGCGAATCAAGGAGGGCCACAGAACTATCAAGCTCAACTCTGCGAGAAATAACAATGCCCCTCCTCCGCCACACGTCGCACGGCGTTGAGAGATGTTCAAGCGAAATGTCTGACCAAGCTCAATTGCGGGTGACCATGTCAAATTGGCAGCCGATGTTAAAAATATTCAGGCGCTGCAAGGCACTGGAGTATCAATTTGGGCAATTTGCTGGAGCCCGGAACACCGGGCCTAGGGAGGACTCCAGTGACACGGCCCCAATCCCAGCGGAGTCGATGCGGTGACCACGGTGGCTTGCGGTTGGGAGGAGGTGGAACCCGAAGGACCACCTCCAACGGTCGGGAGTTGCGAAGCGGAGGGAGCAGAATGATGAGAGGAAGCCTGAAGTGAAGACGATTAGACCTCCACCCCTGGATTCCCTCAACGATTAAGGAAGCACAAGGAGCGTGCTTCAAAAGTTCATGGAGTGCTCAAAACGGTACACATTAACTTACCTCTTGTTGATGTTTGCGGTACTAAATATGCCAAAATACATTAAGGACATCGTGGCTCCAACAAGCGGGTGACCGAATATGCCCACGGTGGCCCGCTAACGAGGAATGCACTTCAGGATACAAAGCAGGTTGCCCATGAAGCTCAAAGATCACGGGAGCTTCACAATTTAATTGACAATCGGGCAAAGTAACCGAGCTCGCTGATTTATGTGATTTGGGAGCGAGCATTAGCGATGCCAACCCATTCAGAAGTTAGGTCTAGGAAGCCTAGACCTACAACAGTGGTTTGCGGCTTGCGGGGGCCGTTCCTTAGCAGGCCGAGACGGCATTGTGGAGGCGTGCTAGTGCAAGTCGGCTCCCTAATCTTCCCGGTGGACTTTGTTGTGCTGGACTTTGAGCGGACTCGGAAGTCCCATTTATTTTGGGACGATCTTTCTTGGCAGAAGCGCTTGCCGTGTAGGCTGCGGGGCAGCTAACGTGCGGAGCACCTCGACAAGGTGGAAGTGTTCGTGTGTACAAGGCCCCCAAATTCCAGGCCGTGTATGAAGAACTCGTTGATCAATGTCGTGAACAACCGAGTGGTGTTTCAAGGCTTTGAGCAACGAGAACTGAAGAGAGCCCCCCGATAGAGGTAAGCTTGATTGGGGTAGGGGCGTGTTGGCTTGGCGTCGCGTCACCTAGGCCAGAATGACTCCAAATGACGTAATGAGGCAGTAAACCGGGCGCTACAAGGAGGCAACCCGTGAAATGTAATTATATGTACATACAAGAAAAAAAAAAAAAAAAAAAAAAAGATTTTCAATTTTTATACTTTATATTTTGTAGAATAGAAGATTGTAAATAGAAAAATAGAAATATTGTTGTTTCTCCAACTTGGAAATTCTAACCGATTTCATGTATGATAAGATATTTATACGAGGTTGAACGGAGGAAAAAAATGCAAGGAATGCGAAAGGAGGAAAAAACGAGGTAAGAAAATTATTTTAAAGTGGCAAAACGGTGAGCACTGCTGATGGCTCCGTGTCACCGGAGGATGGCCTCTGCGTTACCCTCCGTGACACGTTGAAGGCAAATACAAAATTTTAAAAAAAATTCCGGAAGGCTGCTGCTGATAGCTGCAATGTCACGAGGGCATACTTTATTACCTCATTGACACGTTGACGTGTTAGCCCGTCGCGTCGGGTCTGGAGTCTTGGGCGACCCTTCAGACTTTCCCCACTTTTTAAACCCCAAACCCCTCATTTCTCCTATTTTCCTCTACCCTCCGCGACAAAAACCCCAAAAATCCCCTCCCTCAACGTGTCAAGGCCTAAGGAGTAAAATTTATCAACTTTCTTCGTCTTATTTGAATCAAAGGTATGTTCTTGAACTCAACTTTAAATTTTAGCTAAAATTAGGTTGTTAGCATGTTTATAAGAATCCATGCCCATATCAGCAAATTGAGCTTAAATACATTTGGGTTGTTGATTATAGTTGTTCTTAGTATCGTCGTGATCATATGAACTGTGGTAATTACTGCTTAAATGAATTATTGCTAAATTGTGGTTAGGGATGGATGGTGAGTTGAAAAATCGAATTGAAGAGGAAGTATATGGAAAATTGTGGGTTGTGCATGTTGGAGTGAATCGTATGGTGCATGTTTATTATTATACTTAAGAAACGATGCAATTCTCGGGAAGTGCAAATTGGGTGAAATTCCAGAACTCATCGGAATTACACATGAAAATCGGGGAATTGCTTAGTTTGAGTTGTGGAGTATTTTTATTTTTCTTGTGTTCTTTTAGCTGAATGCCATGTAATGAAATGAGTATCGATAGTATGTTGGGAATTAGCTGTACAGTACGGTAGTGCCGCAAGAGAGTTTATCTTTGTCGAATTTTAAGAAGGAATGAGGCGATTTTTGTTTGTTTTTGTTTCTTGTGTTTAGTTGTTCTAGATTTTGTATCTTTTTGTAAATATAGAATAAATATGTTTCTGTAATTTCATAATGTGAGCTAGAAACTAAGTGTGGGAATGGCTTGACCAAAGCCCAGCACCCAGTAGCTCAATTAAAATGTCGACTAACATGAGTCTTGTCTGTTTTCTTTGACGAAGCCATATCGCGAAGCGAGATAAAGGAAAGAGCGCATCAACATCGGGCGCGGGAGAAAAAGACTAAAGCGGGAGCGGCGGTCAGGCACCGCGGTTCCACGCCGCCGGGCGCCCCATGCAATATGGAACAAGATGGGTGACGGAAGAGGGGAAGAAGTGGTACACCAAGCACAAAGGAGAACAAATACTTCCCAGGAAGACATATTACTGCAGGAACCCTTGGCACAAAAGTTCCGGATAGTGCACGGGATTGATCTTTGCTTGGGCTACATTTCATTTTCAACGAGCCCAAGGACTGCAACTGCACTTAGTCCGGGAATTCTGCATGTAGTGGAACCCGACATTGAAGTCACACCATCAAAATAAGGGGCCAAATCGTCACATTGGAGCCTCACCACCTCCACGCCATCATGAGAGCAAAATCCTGACATACATGTACTCCGACAATTTGAACATCACTCCACCTTATGCGGATATCAGACGCACATTATGTCAGAGCCCGGTCTACAGCGCGTTGGAGCGGGCATAAGGAGAGGGCTATCATCGGACGGCGCACATGCACGAGATGAAACGAGGAAGCCGAATATGGCTTAAGATCGTTTGCTCTGTTTGATTAGGGGTGCACATGACCAGATGTGACCGGGATCGTGTATTGATATACGCCCTTATGAAAGAGTACAGAGATCAATGTAGGGGCGGTGATCACTTTCCTCCATGAAGAGGGCCCAGTTTTGCATCGAGGGGCGCAGTGCAGTTCGGCGGCTGGCGGCGGCGTTCTGAGAGGCGCAGGTGGGAGGCCTAGATTACATCCGCAGATGGAGCGGTGTGCCATTGATGTCACAAAAATAAAGGCACCTGGCACTCATGGGCTGTCCTTACATTGACGCGACATGCTGGGGGCGAATCGATATATGTCACGCGTATTGGGGATGCGAGATGCTCCCGGCTTCGCATAGGCGGGAGCCGGCGGCGGGGGCGAGTTTGTGGCAGCTCGACTTAGATTACCCATTAGGCGAGAACGCCGGGAGCACTATGTCGAGTGGGCCCAGCTTTTGTGGAGCCTACGACGATGACGTCCCACGGACGAGGAGACACGTCGGCGAGGATTCGATGGCCCAGGTCGGAGGAGGATGCGGTGAGGACTCCGATATGGGGCGAGGCGGCAGCACCTGATGAGGAAGTGGAATACTTTGACTGATCGGGGTTTCACAGCCACCTTTTTGTTTGTAGCTGTGACGAACAGCTTTAGGAACTGAGTGTTCGATTCTAAGATGTGGGGTGGGAAGTAGTTAGTCTTGAATTTGCCTTTTTGTGTATGCATTTAACATTCCTTGCTTTGTTGTCGTGTTGGTTTTAATTTGACTCTGCTTGCTTTGTTGTCGTGTTGGTTTTAATTTGACTCTGCTTATTTGTATGTTAGATTTGATTGTAAATATGGTTGTGAAATTATTGTTGTATTACATGTGGAATGTGTTAGCGATTATGTAAATAGTGCGCCGAGAAATCATCGACCATTTTTAAAATTTCTTTTTTCGTTACTATTTTTTTCATTTTGGGTTTCTGGAGTTTGTTTTGGTTCTTTTGCCGAGAAAGAGTCCCATTGAACCAGTCGTAAAAGGAGTGACCCTTCTCTATGATGGATGGTTGGTGGTTGGGAAAGGTAGTCGATAGGAGTAGTTTTCGTTTTTATTTTGTTTTTATTTATAATTTTTTTCTTTTGGTTGTTGTTTGTTTAGTTGGATTCTTGGTTGTATCCGTGCATGTTGCTATTCGATAGCTCAGACATCCTTGTTGCGTGTTGTACATAATAATTATACTGCAAAAAGATGATCAGTAGAAAGCGCCTGGGGGTACGTACATATGTAAGACACTTGTGCCGTAGAATTTGATTCGGTGTGATTGAGGCTTAATTTTGAATTCTTGTGACTAGCTCATTAAAGATTCCGTGAAGTCATCTTGAATCGAGCATGTGCATTGAGTGTATAGTGAGAATTGGTCATTCCATACTTTATTGTTGATTGTCTAGAAACTTGCATCGTGTATGCGAAAGCGAAATGAAGGAAGTGTGGTGGCAAGGAAAGGATGAGCATTTCTTTGTCAACCAAAAATTTTCGTGTTTTCTTTTCATACCCCGCTTGAAGATTAAACCCTAGTCAGTTGGGCACAACCTACAAATTTTTCTTTTCTGATTTCCTTTGTCAAAAGGGTGCGGAGCTAAGTGAGCCCCTTCTTCACGGTCCTTGAGGCCAAGTCGGAAACCACAGCTCGAAAAAGTATAATTTTCCCATGGTGTCAAAGAGTAAGGTGATAAAAAGAAAGAAAAGAAGTGATGAAAAAGAAGAAAGGAAAAGAAAGTCGGGGTGAAATAGCCGAATTAGGAAGAAAGGTTGTTTAACTAAATTTTTTCCTTGAGTGATACAGTGGAGTTAAAAGGGTGATAAATCTAAAATTAAACTTCAAGAGGAGGAAGGAAGAAGATAATACGGAAGTTGATGGGATGTGTGAAAAAGCGCAGAGCTGGTTCTTATTATTTGTTGGCCAGAGTATATACTAGTTCCGTACTTACATTACAACCCGTAAATTCCTACGTGATCTTACATCGCTCCTTATAATGTAGTAATACAGAGGCAAGCTTATAGGTCATGGCGCAATGCATGTGAATTCATTTGGGAGAGTGAGTGAAATGGTGTGTACATATATACCCGGACATGGATTTCCTTAAAGTTCATGTGATTAAAACGGGAATCTCTAGTGTTGTGAGGCACATGTTTGATGATAGGAGCATTATTGTCGGATATCTTGGTAGCTAATATGCATGAGTTTGCACGTGTCAGTCGATTCTTATGCTAAAAAGTCTTGATTCATTAAGTGTCGTTGAATAATGATACTATGCATGTCTTTCTTGATGATTTGCTTTGAACATCATCGGTATGACCGTAGTTTGGACTATCGAGCCTAAATAGCCATGAAGGGATATCAATTGCATGAGTTGTATGAATATTGTTCGAGGACGAACAAGATTTTAAAATATTAGGAGTAGGTGATAAGGGGCATATTTATATGCCAACTCGATACTCAAATGTATAACTTTTGTCTTGTTTGTCTAATAAATTGGGTACATTCTCATGTAAATTGTATGGAAGTGTGGTGCCTAACCAACATGATTAGCGTTGTTTTGTAGGAAAAACATGCTTTTGTTGATGAAAAATGACATGTTGGAGAGATCGAAAGAACTTCGGGATTGAGCGAGGAAGCGGATGGTGAAGCGAAGATGACAAGGAGGCTCCCTTGATGGGCGTGGCATGTTGCCATCGCGGAAGCGTTCTACTGGAATAAAATTTCCAAGTAAATTCCGGTGAAGGTCAGCGATCAGGCCGTGCCATTGGAAAGTAATTATTGAGATGGTGCATTTCGAGAGAGAGGTCGCGATTGCGCGTGGCACGTTAGTGTGCTCCAGCGTGCCACGCTGATGCCACGTTATTGCTGAAGCTACTTAGGCGGAAAAATTCCAGAGGGCTTCCGCGTTTGCCGTGTCACGGAGGCGGTGCTCCGCGTGCACTCAGGTGACACGTGCTGTGTCAGGAAAATTTATTCCTAGTATAAATAGAACACTTAAGGACATTTTCAACAAAGGCAGACTTGGTGGAGCAAGAACGTGGGTTACGAGCAACATTGAGGACAGCCGAAAATTCTAGGGTTCTTCTCCTATCTCTTTCTTCTTCTTTTCAATTGCTTGTATGATTAACACTTGTTTTAGGATGATTAATCCACAAATGAGTGGCTAATTCTCCTTCTTCTTGGAGTTATAGACTTTGTGTTGCAATGTAATTATTGAATTGCTGGTTTATTGTCTCTTTTCTTCCATGGTTGTTCTATTTAATTCTTGTTCCTACTACATTAATTCGGCCAATGTTAGTGTAAATCCAAAAAGTCGGTTTTTTCACCCGAGAGGGCAAGAAATTGGAAAGTTGTGAATTAATAGGATATGATCTTTTCTTGGTTCGGGAGGGTAGATTGATTTACCTTCGAGATAGAAATATACCCGAAAGTCGTATTAGTCATGTGTGGAACCGGTTTCGTATTGCTAGAACTTGATTCATGCTATCACGAAAATGTAGGTGGAAGGTTCATGATTCTTAAGTTGGGTTAAAATACGAGAGTTTTAATCCATAGGCGTGAGATTAGAGCTTTAGCAACCGGAGGAAAAGATAAACCACGTTAATTAATAGTTCGTGTCTTCACATGTTCTTCGTAAGCTCGTATGCTCTTAACCATTGTTTAGATTGATGTTATAATTAGCTTAGTGTAGTATAAAAATCATATTCTCAAGAACAAACTATTACGTTTACTCTGTTGTCTTCCGCGTAGTTATAGTAAATTAACGTTGAAAGGTTTCACCCGTATTCCTATTCCTGTGGGTTCGACCCAATCCGGTTCTTCAAAGAGCCACTTTATTACTTATCTGACCCGTACACTTGGGCTCATCGGTCATTAACTCATCATATGTTAGAGGATTTCGAGACTATGTGTAGTATTCGAGGTATGTATGAAGTACGTGTCGCTATCTAATGTAATGGTGATGCTTCCTCTATCTTTGTTACGTTGAGTATTTCCTTTTATTGATTTAGTTAGATGCATGCTCACGCCATGGTTCGTCTTGGAGTCTTTCAAGGATCCTTATCCCGTGTTGGGATTCGGGGCTATGTTCGAGTCATGACAAAATTGTTATCGAGCAATAGGTTTGAAGTGTCTTGGGGTGTCGAGAAAGCCGCATTAGTAGAGTCTTTTTCATAGGTGTGAAGTGCGCCACAAATATGACGAAGAGTCTATGAGACGATTAGAAATATTCCTTCTTTTATGATCTATGTCGTGCGATAAAATGTCCCTACATCCTACAACTCGTGCTATTCGTGATTGAAGAATCATGACTCCCCACCAGGCAAAGCAGTAGGAGGAATGGTAATGGAAACTGACCATGAGGATGGCGAGAGCGGGCACCAACAAGCCCCACCCAGTCCGAGGACACCATGCATCGGAGTAGGTTTGCTCATGCTGAGTTTCAGGCGGCTATTCGGATGCTCGTACGGCTTGACCGCTCGAGTCTATCGGTGGCGGTGGCACATGATACATGTGTGGAAATGCGGTGGTAGCTTGAGTAAGAGATTTTTGAAAATGAGCCCGCCATAGTTCCTTGGGTCAAAGTGATGAGGACCGCATGAGTTCATTGTATGAGATTGTGATGATCACCCAAGTCATAGGGGTGAATAGGGTTGATGTGTTGAGTTGGAATCATATTAGTTGAAAGGGGTCACACATGTCGATTTCGATAATGGAAAGATAGTAGGGCCACCGGGTAGACCACAGAGTGGGAGGAGTTCATGTTGCGTTCCTAGATCAGTTCTTCCCTCGTGAGATAGGGAGTTGAAGGCGACACGAGCCATGAATCTTAAGTAGGGGAGGATGACGGTATAGGAGTATTCCTTGAGTTCACTATTATCAAAGTATGCCCCGAGTTAGTGGTTGATCGGAGGCGCGAGTGACGAGGTTTGTTCATGGCGTGGAGAGCTACATGGACAAAGATTGCAAGGTACTATGCTCAATCAGGATATGGATTTTCCTCATATAGTATTGTACGCCTAGAAGATGGAGGTGGAACATGATCACGCGGGAAAAATATAGTGCGGAAGTGATGCGCTTTATAACTTAAAGTAATGCATTGTCTAAGCTATTTGATACATTTCTTGTGATTTTATATAAAAGTGAAGATATGTGCTAACAAACATGATTAGCCCTTGTTTTGTAGGTTTTTGATGACTTTTGAGGAGCTAATTCATGAATTGGTGAAGTAAGGCTTGGAGAAGGAATCAACACTCGAGCGTCGGCACAAAGGAGGCCCAAAACAGCCCACCTGCGCGTGACAGCGTGCCACGGCAGGCCAGGCTGCCCAAGACAGCCCCCATGCGCGTTTGCAGCATGCCACGGCATGGTGGCTCCACGACCAGGAGTCGACGCGCTGCCCAAGCGGCGTGCCACGTTGCCATCGCGGCAGATCTTTGCCGAGGGCGATTTTCGGGTTGATTTCCGAGTGAGCTTACCGCGATGCACTCCGTGTCACGGAGGCAGTGCTCCATGATACACTTCGTGACACGGAGCCGTCCACTTCTGACAGGCCAAATTTAGCATGTTCTCCATTCACTATAAATAGGACCTTTAGCTCCTAATTCCAATTGGTCACGATTTTATTAAGGAAAAGCTGCACTTAGGAGTGAAGGGAGAGTGGGAGAACTCATCTAGGGTTTATCAAATTCCCTTCTCATCTACCAATCTCGTGTAATTATGTAGTTTAATAGTAGATTGGAGTAGATTGGCGTTAGTTTTACTAACATGAATATAGAACCCTTCCTCTAGGGTTGAAGCCATGGATTACGATTGTAATTCTATGATATTGTTTTGGGATTAAGTTATTGATTGTTATTTTTGTCTTGCATTCTGATTTGTTGGTTGTTTTATGATTGATCAACATAAGAGCATATTTGTTAGCAGGAAATAGCTTGAAGGCATTACCTAGGTCAGGACATGAGAATGTGGAGAGCATGAAGTAATCTCGGGAGAGGTTCCGTGTTTGGATAGAAATATACCTAACACCTTGCTTGGTTGAGACACGGGGGTTATGAAAGACCAACTTGGGATGTCGCCACCACTCGAAGAAGTAGTTATTGGCTAAGTTGATTTAAATGGTGGGCAATACGAAAGTCCCTAATCGTTTCCTAGTAAACCACAACATAATTGATTGCCTTTGACTAGAAAATTAAACTCCTCGCTCACAATGATGCAGTGAGGCTAGATTGCGTGTTTAGAGGCTCGAAAGACCATGAACATGCAATTCCAGTTATGTGAAATAACAATTGATAGTTCCATGCTTATTCCATTGCAAATCGTAGTATCGCATGACTAATCGGTTTTAACTCCCTATGTTGCTCCTAAGCACTTCCGAATACTTCGTTGACCCAAACTTAGACTTAAATATACTTCACCGAAAATGTCTATCACCAACACTTTAGGTATTAAGATTCACGCTATAAATGGATGATGGAGGAATGGAGTCCGATCCACTGTGGGTTTGATATGCGGTTCTTAAAAATGAGCCACTATATTACTTGCGACAGTTACACTTGGGCTCATCAAGTTTGCAAGCCCGTTGCGGGGACTCGGCGAAGTTTTGATAATTTATCTATTTTTGTATGATTTTTAAATTTCCTTAAGTGTTGAGAAACTTGGTCTTAGTTTGTCTATTTGTAGGTTACGAGGTTGTCTCTTAGAAATTTGGCTAGAAATAGAGAGCTTGTGGAACCGTTGCTTGAACACGAGCGTCAAATCCATTTGCAAAGGAGAGTAGCTCTAGAGCAAAAGTTGAGGAGACTTCAAGAAAGGTACAGCAACAACCACCCGCAGGCAACACGGTTGTCGCCGGGCGATGGCGACAAGACCGGTTAATGATGGCCATCCCACATAAGCGATGAATGTGACCTCTAGTATCAAAATGGCTTGAACTGAGAACTTTGAGCTTAAATAGAATATGGTATTATTTGTTTACATTCCTAGTGGTCAATTCTTTGGAATGGCACATGAGGACCCGCAGCGGCACTTACTGAACTTCTTGAATGGTGACACGTTTGTCCCCACCCCGGCGTGTCCCACAGATTATGTCGATTGACCCTCTTCCCATTTTCATGTTGGGGGAGGCAGAAAAAGTGGCTGAAGGCTGAGCCACCGAACTCCATAACTTCATGGAATGACTTGGCTAAAAAGTTCCTTATCGTTTCCTTAGGCCAAAGCTTGCCAAGTTGCGAAGTGAAATACTCGATTTCAAGCGAAACGATGAGAACTTGTATATGACAGGAAAAGATTCAAGTCATTGTTGAGAGGCTGTCCCATCACTGACACTTTGGTATTTAAGATCACACTAGAAATGGATAGTTAGAGGAATGGAACCAGATCTAGGTGGGTTCTATAATCCGGTTCTTAAAAAGAGCCCACTATATTGCCCTTACGACTGATACACTTGTAGGCTCATCAATTTTTTCATGTGATTTTTATATAAAAGTAGAAGATATGTGCTAAACAACATGATTAGCCCTTGTTTTGTAGGTTTTTGATGAATTTTGAGGAGCTAATTCATTAATTGGTGAAGTAGAGGCTTGGAGAAGGAATCAACACGCGACGTTGGCAAGGAGGCCAAAACAGCCCACCTGCACGCATCGGCAACGTGCCCACGGCATCAAGAGCTGCCCAAGACAGTCCCCATGCGCGTTGGCACGCGTGCCACGGCATGAGTGGCTCCGCGACCAGAGGGTGAGCTGCCCAAGCGGCGTGCCACGTTGCCATCGCGGCAAGATCTTTGAGGCACATTTTGGGTTGTTTCAGTGAGCTTTCGTGATGCCTCCGTGTCATGGGGTAGTGCTCCGCGATACACTCCGTGACGGGCCGTTCCACGAGCAGGCCAAATTATGCACGCTCCATTTACTATACCAAATAGGACCCTTAGCTCTAATTCCATTTGGTCACGATTTTATTGAAGCGCATAGGAGTGAAGGAAGTAGGAGAACTCATCTAGGGTTTATAAAATTCCCTTCTCATCTACCAATCTCGTGTAAGTATGTAGTTTAATAGTAGATTAGGAGTAGATTAACGTTAGTTTTACTAACATGAATGGCAAGAACCCTTCCTCTAGGGTTGAAGCCATGGATTATGATTGTAATTTTATGATATTGTTTTGGGATTAAGTTATTGATTGTTATTTTCGTCTTGCATTCTAATTTGTTGGTTGTTTTGTGATTGATCACCATAAGAGCATATTTGTTAGCTTGGAAATAGCTTGAGAAGGCATTACTAGGTAAGGACATGAGAATGTGGGAAGCATGAAGTAATCTCGGGAGAGGTTCCGTGTTTGGATAGAAATATACCTAACACACCTTGCTTGGATTTGACACACGGGGTTATGAAAGACCAACTTGGGATGTCACATCACCACTCGAAAAGTAGTTGTGCGGCTAAGTTGAGTTAAATGGTTAGGCGTACGAAAGTCCCTATTTCTAGTAAACCTAACCTCTAATTTATTGCAGCGACTAGAAAATTAAACTCCTCGCTCCCCTGATGCAGTGAGGCTAGATTATGCGTGTTTAGAGGCTCGAAAGACCATGAACATACAACTCTAATTATGTGAAATAACAATTGTAGTTCCATGCTTATTCCATTGCAAATACGTAGTATCGCATGACTAATCGGTTTAACTCTATGTTGCTCCTAAAGCACTTCCGAATATTTCGTTGACCCAACCTTAAACTTAATTTATCTCAATGAAAATGTATATCACCAACACTTTAGGTATTTAAGAACACACTAGAAATGGATAGTTAGAGGAATGGGTCCGGTCCACGTAGGTTCGATTCTGGTTCTTAAAAGAGCCACTATATTACTTGCCGCGACCACGTACTTGCGGGCTCATCAAGTTTTGGCTGCCAGAAGTGCCGAGACTCGCGAAGTTTTATAATTTATCTATTTTGTGTGATTTTTAAAATTTCCTTAAGTGTTTGAGAAACTTGGTGCTTGGTTGTCTATTTGCGGGTGTGAGGTTGTCTATGAAATTTGGCTAGAAATAGAGAGCTTGTGGGCGTTGCTTGAACACGAGCGTCAAATCCATTTGCAAAGGAGAGTAGCTCTAGACCAAAGCTGAAGAGACTTCAGAAAGGTACAGCAACAGCCACCGTGAGGCAAGCCTGAGTGTTATCGAAGCAATGGCGGCAAGACCCGTTCGCGTGGCCATCCCACTAGCGGCCAGATGTGACCTCTAGTATCCGTAAGCTGGAGCCTGGAGAGGGAACTTTGAGCTTAAACGAATATGGTGCAGCTATTCATTCTAGTGGTGATTCCTTTGGAATGGCACATGAAGGGCCGCGTGACACTTACAGGCTTTCTTGAGATATTGACACATTTGTCCCCACCGCGTGTCCACATTGTAATAGATTGACCCTCTTCCCATTTTCTTTGTTGGAGGAAAAAAAGTGGTTGAAGTCTGAGCCATAGAACTCCATAACTTCATGGAATGACTTGGCTAGAAAGTTCCTTATCAGTTCTTTCCTTCGGGCAAGGCTGCAGAAGAGTTTTAGAAGTGAAATACTCGGGTTTCAACGAAACTGATGAGAACTTGTATATGGCTTGGGAAAGATTTAAGTCATATTTGAGAAGCCCCATCCCCATGCATCGGCAATCGAATGAAGTGTTGGCCCATACCTTTGTGAAAGTCTAGACCCACACAATAAAATATTACTAGACTCTGTGTGGTGGGCAAGCCTTGGAAGACATATGATGAGTTGTACACTTTGTTGAGCAGTACTGAAATCCCGAGTGGCACGGTGAATCATCAAGAGAGCGGGGAAAAGAATCGGGTTGACGAGCGAGATGGTTTGAATGCCTTGGCGACAAGCGGAATGGTTTGAATGCCTTAGCGGCACGGTTAACCGTTCCAACATCAAGCGTTGACTTCGGTTATTGGCCGGTATGCACCAACACCGAGGCCGAGGTTAATGTCACGGTTTAGCAAGCTCCGAGTTGGTGTGAAATTTGTGGTAACTAATGGGCACAACAGATCTTGTGGAGCCAATCAGGAATCGATCAATTTTGTTGGGAATGTCACGGGAATCGAATTTCGGAAATAACTCCAACGGAAATTGGCGAGACCACCAGAATTCTTCTTGGGGTGGAAACCAAAAGCGAGGTACATGCAACCTCAGCAACATCGGTATCGCGGGAATAGGCAAATTGAGGGCATAGTAGCGTCACGTGAGAAGCTCACGAAAATTATGGAGACCCGAAATTAATTAAGAAAATCGAGGCAAGGATAGCGGCCCAGACTTAATGAATCGATAGTAGCCACCCGCAATCTTGAAAAATAAGTGGGTGGATAGCAGCACTCAAAACATGAGGCCGCAAGAGAGCGTTGCAAGCGACAGTCCTAACCCCCGGCGAGATCAGCTGCCATCGGTTTAGAAGCGAAGCGGTGGACGTGCGGTGCCTAAGAGTTGAGAAAGGAGGTGCAGTAGGAGTTGGTAAGACCCAGGACCATCCACCAATATTGGAACAAATCAAAGTGCTGGGCAACAAAATGCACAACCTTCATTGCAGCCAGCACAAAGACCACCACCACCCTTCCCGCAGAGATTCAAAAAGAGCAAGGAGGAGGAATGTTTCAAAAAGTTCTTTGAGAGCTTCAAAGAACTTCATAAATGTTCCCTTATTGATGTCTTACGGGAATGCCCAAGTATGCGAAATACGTGAAGGGCGTGATGGCAGGCAAGTTAGATTGATGGGCGTCGGTATGCTTGTGAGGAGTACGATCCACGGGGTATTGAGCAAAATGCCAAGAAGCTCAAAGATCCAGGAGTTTTACCCTCCCGGCCTAAATTGGTAAATTTGAAGTGCTCTAGAGCTTTGTGTGATTTAGGGGCGATTAATCTAAATGCCCTTATCATTATTCGACACCTTGGGGTTGGAAAAACCGAGACCGACAAGGTTGATGTTACAGGCGCTGACAAGTCGCCGATGACACACGATGGAATAATAGAGGACCTTCTCATCAAAGTAGGTAAATTTATTATACTGCTGACTTTATTGTTTTAGATTTTCGGGTTGATGACCGGTACCCTAATCTTGGGCGGCCATTCTTGGCCACCGGAGAAGCGGTGATCGATTTGAAAGAAGGACCCTGAAAATGAGGTCGAGGATGAAGAAACCTTCAGTGTCTACCAAGAAATAAACCCATCCGCTGCTTCTGAAACCTTTGTCAAGTTAGTGTGTTGGCGGAGGATAAGTGTGGGGTGGAGGATTCCACAGGTGCACGGCCAAAGGCAATGTCAAGTGTTCAGCCCGGAGTCGATGGGGGCTTCAAATTGAGAAGAAGTTGGAGACAGGGAGGAATAGAGTGGAGGCTGATTCCTCTAAACAGAGAAGAAGGAGATGGTTGCGAAGAGAACCCGGTATGAGATGTTAAAGGGCGGAGTCACGCGTGCCACGACGTAAAATGAGCGCTGCTTGGAGGCAACCCAAGAGTACCCCAGTACAATTTGTAATTTTTATTTTTATGTTTGATCTTGTTATTTTCACTTTTGTTTGTGTTTTAATGGTGGAAAGTTAGGCTTACGAGGTGGAGGGAAGTGCGAGTACCCTCAGGAGGAGAGCTAGGAAGCATGGAAGATGAAAAGTGTGGGGTCGACCACCCACAGTGTAAGCGAAGGAAAAACATGATTTTAGCTGGGCCAAAAGGCCTCGGGGAGTATTTCTCACCCTCTTAAAGTGTTAATTTGATGCTATGAGGATCTAGCATGATTTAAGAGGTTTTGGATAATTGTAATTAATCTTAAAATCTTAAAAATATTATTATTACTTGTGCAGTATCTTATAGTTTATATATAAAAACTATATTAAAAAAAATGAAAATTTGAAAATTTTTGTAGGCAAAGCATGGCTTCATCACCGTTAGTTTTCTTATCGGTTCTTTTAGACGGGGTTTTGAACCGAAGAATAAAATTTTTATTTTTATTTTATTTTTCTTTTTTCTTTTTGTCTATATATAATGTTCTTAGTCATATTTAGGGACTGTTTCCGGCGATGGATGGATGGCGACCGTCTTGAGGAAATTAATTACATTAGATGTCGGAGTTTTGAAAGCGGTAGCTAACTGATGCTTGATGTTCTTGTTTGTGTGCTAGATATGATTGTAAAGGCAAGTATGTTCATTGTTGAAGCATGTAAATTGTATAACTTTTTGAGACACTTGGAAATGCTTGAATTTGACTCAATATAATAGAAGCTTAATGTTTGAATTCTTGGGGTTATTTAGCAGTAAAGTCCTGGCAGATAATGTGAATTGAGCATGTGCCATGAGTGTGAGGTTTTTGAGTATTCTATGCTATTGTGGATTGTCTAGAACTTGCCTGGTGTGTGTATGAAACAGGAAATGAAGGATGTAATTGTAGGAGATGATTTAGGCATTTCTTTGAATTAGCCTAATTTTTATCCCTCGTTTTACCTACCTTGAAAAATTCATCCTGAATTAGCCTAGATTGAGCCTTGAGCCTATTCTTTGATATTTGGCAACAGAAGCTTAATTCTTTTCTTTCATTAACCTTGAATTTGACCCAAAGCTCCTAAGCGCTTGAAGAAAAATCTGAAAGAGTAAGCGAGTGAGGAGAATGAAAAGAAATGAAAAGTAGCAAGTTGTAGAAGTTGAGAAAAGGTCAAAGGTGCACTTGTGTGAAAATGGTTGATTATTGTTAAGGAGTAAGAAAACAAAGTAATGAAAAATTATTTATAGAGCTCCCTTCTTGACAAGTCAAAAGTGCCTAAATAAAAGGGGAAGCAAAAGAGGAAAAGAAAACCATCAAGGATAAAAAGGTGAAATAGGGAAGGGAAGTTCGCAATGGAGGCGTGATGTATTAAAAGCGCTTAGGAAAGATAGTCACTATTCTTTGGCCATAATAGCACCTACCGGTACCTGAGTTACATTACAACCTACAGAGTCCTGCACCAGTCTTACATTCATACATCCTCTAATTAGTGGAGTTAAACACTAAGAGCAAGCTTATGGGTCATGACACGATGCGTAGATTCTTTGTGAGAGTGAGTGTAATTCTATTTATGTACCCACATGTTGCTTGATGTAAAAATTGTTTTGCGTGTGATTGGGTAACTCTTGCCCTTTTCCCATGAAAGGCACATGTTTGAAAGGATAAAACCATGTGGGATTACGAATCGGTTGATTGCTGAGTTTACTTGAGTTTTAGATCGATTCTTGAGGTTAAGAAGTCTTAACATAGTTGTATTTCATAGCATGTTCTATTTTTAACATCGTACGTAATCATTATAGCCGTAGCCCAGATTATCTTGATAAATTAGTTATGTAGGACTCTCCATATGCATGATAGCCGCAAAAAGGTTGTTCGAGACGAACAAGGCTTTAAGTGTGGGGTTGGTGATCACGGGAAAGAAATATAGGGCAGGTGATGTCCTTTACAACTTAAATTAGTCGTGTTGTCTAAGCTATTTGATACATTTTCATGTGATTTTATATAAAAGTGAAGATATGTGCTAACCAACATGATTAGCCCTTGTTTCTTAGGTTTTTGATGACTTTTGAGGAGCTAATTCATGAATTGGTAAAAATAGAGAGCTTGGAGAAGGAATCAACATACGACGTCGGCAAGGAGGCCAGCGGCCCACACAACGCGTCGGCAACGTACCACGGAAGGCAGGCTGCAGACAGCCCCCATGCGCGTTGGCAACGTGCCACGGCATAGTAGCCTCCGCGACCAAAGAAGGTGGCGCGCTGCCCAAGCAGCGTACCGCATTATATAGCAACGAATCACTGCCGGCGATTTTGAGTTGTTTCAGTAGAGCTTTGTGATACCTCTGTGTCTGGAGAAGTGTGCTCACGATACACTCCGTGACACAGGCTGTTCCACAACGAGCCAAATTATGCAGGTTCTCCATTTACTATAAATAGGACATGGCTCTAATTCCCATTTAGTCCACGATTTTATTCGGAAAAGCGCAGGAGTGAAGGGAGAAGTGGGCCATCACAAGGGTTTATCAAATTCCTTCTCATCTACCAATCTCGTGTAAGTATGTAGTTTAATAGTGATTAGGAGTAGAGTAACGTTAGTTTTACTAACATGAATGGCAAGAACCCTTCCTCTAGGAGTTGAAGCCACGTTATGATTGTAATTTTATGATATTGTTTTGGGATTAAGTTATTGATTGTTATTTTCATCTTGCATTCTGATTTGTTGGTTGTTTTTATGATTGATCACCATAAGAGCATATTTGTTAGCTTGAAAAGTAAGCTTGAAGGCATTACCTAAGTCGAGGACATGAGAATGTGGGGAGCACGAAGTAATCTCTCGGGAGAGGTTCAATTTGGATAGAAATATACCTAACACCTTGCTTAGTTGACACATGGGGGTTATAGGGTAACGGGATGTCACATCACACTCGAAGAAATGGTGTGCGGCTAAGTTGAGTTAAATGGTTAGGCATACGAAAGTCCCTGTCGTTTCCCCGTAAACCACAACATAATGATTGCCTTTGACTAGAAAATTAAACTCCTCGCTCACAATGATGCGGTGAGGAAGCTGGGTGCGTGTTTAGAGGCTCGAAAGACCATGAACATGCAATTCCAGTTATGTGAAATAACAATTGATAGTTCCATGCTTATTCCATTGCAAATCGTAGTATCGCATGACTAATCGGTTTTAACTCTATGTTGCTCTAAAGCATCTTTCGAGAATATTTAGTTGACCCAAACTTAAAACTTAAGATCTCAATCGAAAATGTCTATCACCGACACTTTAGGTATTTAAGAACACACTAGAAATGGATAGTTAGAGGAATGGAATTCGATCCACAATGGGTTACGATGTCAAAGGTTAAAAGAGCCACTACGGGTCGTGCAAGTAATATAGTGGCTCTTTTTAAGAACCGGAATATCAGGCCCGCGGAGGCTGTCCCCATCACCGACAATCAAATGAAGTCTTGCCCGTACCTTTGTGGAAAGTCTAGACCCACACAATAAAATATTACTAGACTACGCATCGGGTAGGCAAGCCCGGAAGACATATGATGAGTTGTACACTTTGTTGGAATAGAATTGCACAAGGAAATCGAGGTAGCACGGCAGATCATCAAAAGGGCGGGGAAGAAGATCGGGGTTGATAGACGGTTTGAATGCCTTGGCGGCCACAGATTAACCCGTTTCAACATGAGATATTGACTCAGTTCAATAAGCGAGTATGCACACCAACACCGAGGCCGAGTTAATGCGGTTCAACAAGCTCCGAGTTGGTGTGAAATTTGTGGTAATAATGGGCACAACGCAGAATCTTGTGGAGCCAATTCGGAATTAGTCAATTTCATTGGGAATGTGCAAAGGAATCGGAATTTAGAGCAACTCCGATAGAAATTGAGGCCATAATTCTTCTTGGGGTGGAAATCAAAAGTAAATTTTATGCAACCTCAGCAACATCGATGTCAATGAGAATAGGCAGATTAATGGGTACAGTAGCTGACCGCATTGGCTCTTGCAGAAAATTATGGAGACCCGAGTCGATTAGCGGAAAATCGGGCGAGGATGGCAACGAGACTTAATGAATCGGCAAGTAGCCACACCCAGAGCATGCTTGAAAAACAAGTGGGTCAAATATGTGCTGCGAGAACATGAGGCCGCAAGTTACCAAGTGATGCAGATCCTAACCACAGCGAGATCAATGCCGTGATCTTGCAGCGGAAGCCGGTGAGGCGATAGCAGATGCCTAAAGAGTTGAGAAAGTAGTAGGAATTGGTAAGACCGGACCATCCACCGATATTGGAAACATCATAGTCTTTGGGCAACAAAATGCGCAACCATCATTGCGGCCAGCACAAAGACCACCACCACCCTTCCCTCGAGACTAGGCAAGGAGAGGGAATGTTTAAAAAGTTCTTTGAGACTTTCAAAGAACTAAATAAATTCCTCTTATTGATGTCTTGCAGAATGCCCAAGTATGCTAAATACTTGAAGGGCGTGATGGCGAGCAAAAGTTAGATTGGTGGACGTCAGTAGCCTTGCCCAGGCGAGTGCGATCCACAGGGTATTAGGCAAAATGCCAAAGAAGCTTCCAAAGATCCAGGAGTTTTACCCTCCCCATACAAATTGGTAAAAGTGAAGTGCTCCGAGCTTTGTGTGATTTAGGGCGGCGGTTAATCCTAATGCCCTTATCATTGTTCAACACCTTGGGGTTAGGAAAAGCAGAAATACCCGACAAGGTTAATGTTCTGTTGTGCGACAAATCGCGAGTGACACTGATGGAATAATAGAGGACCTTCTCATCAAAGTAGGTAAATTTATTATACTGCTGATTTTATTGTTTTTAGATTTTGGTTGATGACCTGGTACCCCTAATCTTGGGATGGCCATTCGCCCGACCCTTAGGAGGAGAAGCGGTGATCGATTTGAAAGAAGGGACCTACGAAAATGAGGAGTCGAGATGAAGAAGAAACCTTCGTGTCTACCAAGAAATAAACCCATCCATACTACAGAAACCTTTGTCAAGTTAGTGTGTTGGCAGAGGATGAGTTTGGGGTGGAGAAGTTCCACGGGTGCCGGCCAAAAAGGCAATGTCGAGTGTTCAGCCAGAAATTCGGACAGGGGCTTCATTTGGAGAAGAAGTTGAGAAAGGGAGGAGCGAGTGGAGGTACATTTCCTCTAACCCAGCAAAAGAAAGGAGATAGTTCTCGAAGGAGAACCCAGGTATGAGGATGTCAGAAGAAGGCGAGTCCACGTCGTGCCACGGCGTAAATAAGCCCCATTGCTTGGGGAGGGAAACCCAAGAGTACCCCGGAGTACAATTTGTAGAATTTTGTTTGATTTTGATTTTGTTATTTTCACTTTTGTTTGTTGTGTTTTTGGTGGAAAGTTAAGCACAGGTAGAGGGGGAGTACGAGTACCCTCGAAGGAGGAAGCTAGTAAGCATGGAAGAGGAAAAGTGTGGGGTCGACCACCGCCGTACACAATTTGTGAAAAACATGCGATTGAAAGCTAGGCCTAAAGGCCTCGGGAGTATTTCTCACCTTCTTGGAAATGTTAATTTGATGCTATGAGGACATAGCATGATTTAAGTGTGGGGTGAGGAAATTTCAAGGGAAATTTAAAAATTTTTGCAAGAAATTAAAAAAAGAAAAAATTAAAAAAACAAAAAAAATAAAAAATTTGAAAAATTTTTGTGAGTCAAGCATGACTTCATCACAGATTGGTTTTTCTTTTCGGTTCTTTTCGGCCAGAGGTTTTGAACCGAAGAATAAAATTTTTTTATTTTTTATTTTATTTTATTTTTATTTTTATTTTCTTTATTTTTATTTTTCTTTGTACGACACATAATGTTTTAGTCATCGTTAGGGACTGTTTCCAACGACGGATGGATGACGGCCGTCTTGAGGAAAATTAGTACGATAGATGTTGGGTTTTGAAACCGTAGCTAATGGATGCTTGATGTTCTTGTTATGTGCTATATATGATTGTAAGATGCAAGTATGTGTTCGGTGTTGAAGCATGCCAGTTTATAACTTTGTTTGAGACAATTAGGCTCTTTTGAATTTGACTCAATATAAGTGAAGCAATGTTTGAATTCTTGTGATTAGGTAGTAAAATTCTGTGAGATATTGTCTCAATTGAGCATGTATGAGTGTAAGGTTTTTGAGTATTCTATGCTATTGTGGATTGTCTAGAACTTGCCTGGATGTGTGTGTAAACGAAATGAAGGATGTGAATTGTAGGAGATGATTTATGCATTTCTTTTGAATTAACCAATTTTATCCCTCGTTTTACCTACCTTGAAAAAATTAATCCTAGTTAGCCCCGTTGAGCCTTGAGCCTATTCTTTGATAAGCTGCAACATAGCTTATTCCTTTTCTTTCATTAACCTCCAATTTGACTGATGCTCCTATGCGCTTAAAGAAGAAAAATCTAAGGAGTGAGAGGAATGAAAAGAAATGAAAAGTAGCAAGTTGTAGAAGTTGAGAAAAGGTCAAAGGTGCACTTGTGTAGAAAATGGTTGATTATTGTTAAGGAGTAAGCAAAGTAATGAAAAATTATTTATAGAACCCTTCAGACAAGTCAAAGTGCCTAAATAAAAGGGGAAACGAAAGAGGAAAAGAAAACCATCAAGAGATAAAGGGAAGTAAGGGAAGGGAAGTTCGCAATGAGGCGTGATGTATTAAAAGCGCTTAGGAAAGATAGTCACTATTACTGGCCATAATAGTACCTACACATCACAGAGTTACATTCTGACACAAAAAGTCACCGCCGATCTTACATTCATACATTCTCAGAATTGGTAAAACACTAGGGCAGCTTATGGTGTGACACGATGCATATCGAATTCTTTGTAAGTGATTGTAATTCTTTTTGTATACCCACATGTTGTGATGTAAAAATTATTTTGCGTGTGATTGGGTAACTCTCTTTCCGTGAGGGCACATGTTTAATGAAGGATAAAATTTATGTGGGATTTCTTAATCGATTGATTTGCATGAGTTGCTAAAATTAGAGTCGATTCTTGAAGTTAAGAAGTCTTAACATAGTTGTATTTCATAGCATGCTCGATTTTAACTTGTATACAAATGCGTAATCATTACGGTAGTATCTTGAATTAACTTGCTAAATTAGTTATGTGGGACTCTCCATATGCATGATATGTAAAAGGTTGTTAGAGGACGAACAAGGCTTTAAGTGTGGGGTTGTGATCACGGGAAAAAATATAGTGCCATTGATACGCTTTATAGCTTAAAGTAGTACGTGTTGTCTAAGCTATTTTGATACATTTTTCATGTGATTTTATATAAAAGTGAAGATATTTGCTAGCCAACATGATTGCCTTTTTTTTGTAGGTTTTGATGATTTTGAGGAGCTAATTCATGAATTGGTGAAGTAAGGCTTGGAGAAGGAATCAACACGCGAACGTCGGCAAAGGAGGCCCAGCAGCCCACTGCTTGCGTCGGCTTAACGTGCCACGCGAGCGAGCTGCCCAAGGCCGGCCCGTACGCGTTGGCAATGTGCCACGGCATGGTGGCTCCGCTGACCAGGAGGTGTGACGCTGCCCAGCGGCGTGCCACGGCATCGCGGCAAGATGCTCTTAGAGGCTGATTTTGGGTTGATTTCCCGGTGAGCTTTCGCGTGCCTCAGTGTCACGGAGGCGGTGCTCCCTTGACCACACTCCGTGACACGGAGCCATCCCACGACAATGAGCCAAATTTGCTTACGTTCTCCAGTCACTATAAATAGGACCCTTAGCTCCCTAATTCCAATTGGTCACGATTTTATTACGGAAGCGCAGGAGTGAAGGGAGAAGTGGGAGAACTCAGCTAGCGTTTGTCAAATTCCCTTCTCATCTACCAATCTCGTGTAAGTATGTAGTTTAATAGTAGATTAGGAGTTGATTAGCGTTAGTTTTACTAACATGAATGGCAAGAAACCCTTCCTCTAAGGGTTGAAGCCATGGATTACGATTGTAATTCTATGATATTGTTTTGGGATTAAGTTATTGATTGTTATTTTTGTCTTGCATTCTGATTTGTTGGTTTTTTTGCCAGACAGTCACCATAAAAGCATATTTGTTAACTTGGGAAATAGCGAGAAGGCATTACCTAGGTCGGGACATGAGAATGTGGGGAGCATGAAGTAATCTCGGAGAGGTTAGTGTTTGGATAGAAATATACCGCTTGACTTGCTTGGATTGATACGGGGTTATGAAAGACCAACTTGGGATGTCCACATCACCACTCGAAAGAAGTAGTTGTGCGGCTAAGTTGAGTTAAATGGTTAGACGTACGAAAGTCACAATACGTTTTCCCGAAGTAAACCACAACATAATTGATTGCCCTTTGACTAGAAATTAAACTCCTCGCTCACAATGATGCAGTGAGGCTAGATAGCCGTGTTTAGAGGCTCGAAAGACCATGAACATGTAATTCTAATTATGTGAAATAACAATTGTTAGTTCCATGCTTATTCCATTGCAAATCGTAGTATCGCATGATTAATTGGTTTAACTCTATGTTGCTCCTAAAGCACTTTCGAGAATACTTCGTTGACCCAAACTTAGACTTAAATTTCCTTCATCGAAAATTTCTATCACCAACACTTTAGGTATTTATGATTCACGCTATAAATGGATAGTTAGAGGAATGGGTCAGTCCTGTGGGTTCGATATTCAGGTTCTTAAAAACCACTATATTACTTGCACGACGTGCAACACGGGCTCATCGGAACATGTGAGGGAGAGAGAGGCGAAAGGAGAAGCAGGGCGGATAGCTATGGGTTTACTCGGTAGAGATCCCGCGGGTGGTCACCACCCTCGAGATTGACGAGAGAGTAACTAGCTCCGGCACCATTATCATCTAGTGTTCCATACGGACCTGAGGTGATTAGAGAAGCGAGGCCTTAGGTTCGAGGACTAGAGGAGCATGTAGGTAGAGCACACCTTTCAAGCCTACGTGAAGAGTGTGGCAAGAGTCATCTTGGAGTGCTTGCTCACTTAGATATATGTTATGGATGGTAGATGCGGATGAATAGGATGATGATAGAGGTCGTGCAAAAACTACTAGGTCAACATCGGCTCAGCCACGTTTCGGCACATAAGGGGCATCCCACAGTGGGGGTGGCGGATAACACCAAAGAAATTCTATGCCCTCGCCTCACGTTAGGAGCAGGAGACTTCATCGGATGTGTTTGCGAGTATGTTAGGAGAGTTTCACCTTGATGCTGTGCTTTCTTAGATCCAGTGGATACCTTTTCTTTTCTGACACCTTATATTGTTAGAAGCTTTTGAGTCGATCATGAATTACATCGAACCATTTTGAGTCTCTACTCCCATTGGTGATTCGGTTGTAGCTAGGAGGGTGTATAGAGACTTGATCATAATATTGCCTTAAATTCACCTCCTGAGACTAGTAGACTTAGTCATGACTAACTTTGATATTATTCTCTACATGGATTGGTTGTATGCATGTTATGCTTACATTAATTGTAGGACCTGTGCGGTGGAGTTTCTCTTTTCAGGGTGAGCCGGTTTTAGAGTGGAAGGGTAGTACGGCCGTTCTTGTAGGTTGCTTCATTTCCTACATTAAGGCCGGGAAGATGATTTTCCAAGGTTGCGTGTACCATCTAGTTAGGGTTAAGGATGCGATATCCGAGACCCCCACTATCCGAGTCAATTCAAGTAGTATACAGAAGTGTTCCCTAATGATTTACCGGAGTGCTCCTCTCCAGGAAATCAATTTTGGCATTGACCTTATTCTGACACCCGGCCTATATCTATTCCTCCTTACATAATGGCTCCAGCCGAGCTAAAGAGTTAAAGGATCCAGTTGAAGGATTTGTTGGTTAAGGGTTTCATTAGACCGAGAAAGTATCCATGGGGTGTCTAGAGTTCTCTTTGTCGAGAAAGAAGGATGGTTCTCTTTACATGTGGCCATTGATTATCGGAGTTGAATAAGGTGCCGTCAAGAGCAGTATCCTTTACCCCGAGTGAGGATTTGTTCGACCAGCTTTAAGGCTAAGTGTTTTCGAAAATAGATCGAGATCAAGATTACCGCTGAGCTTAGAGTTTGGGAGAGACGACATCCAGAAGACGGAGTCTTGAGGATGCGGTATGGTCATTACGAGTTTGTAGTTATGTCTTTTGGACTAATGAATGCTCCTACAACTTTTATGGATGATGAACATGGTTTTCAATACATACTTGGATATGTTCACGATTGTGTTTATTGATGACATATTGATATACTCTCGGAGCGAGGAGGAGCATGTCGCTATTTGAGGGTGGTGCTACGGACCCTTAAGGATTATGGCTCTATATGCTAAATTCGGCAAGTGTGAGTGTTGGTTGAACTCAATGGCATTTTTAGGCCATGTGGTATCAAGTGAAGGCATAAAGGTGGACTCCACAAAAAATAAGCGGTGAAGAATTGGCTGGAGCCGGTGAATCAGCCGGATATACGAAGCCTTTATGGGCTTAGCGGGCTACTATAGTAGATTTGTTAAGGTTTCTCATCTATTGCAGCACCCTTGACCAAATTGACCCAAAGAAGGTGAAATTCAAATGGTTGGAGGCCTATGAGAGGGCTTTCGGGAGTTGAAGAGCTTGACTTACCTCGGCCCAGGTGTTTACGCTACAGGGGTACCAATGGGTTCGTGGTGTATTGTGATGCTTCAAGGATCGAACTTGGGTGTGTATTGATGCGGCACGAAATTTATAGCATATGCCCTCCAGGACAGCTAAAAGTTCAAGAGAAGAATTACCCGACCCATGATCTTGAATTGGCAGCGGTGGTATTCATCTTGAAGATATGGTGACATTATTTGTACGAGGTCCACGTGGATGTGTTTATGGACCATAAAGTTTACAATATGTGTTTACCAGAGATCTTAATCTTGACAAATGAGGTTGGAGCTACTTAAGGACTATGACATGAGTATCCTTTACCATCCGGGTAAGGCTAATATGAACGAGATGCACTTGTGGGCTCTACATAAGAAGTGTGTCCCATGTGGGTGAGAAGAAGGAGCCGGTGAAGGATGGCATCGACTCACAAGGTTGGGAGTTGATTGGTCGACTCGACCAATGGCGGTGTTATTATTCGGGAATGGATCAAAATTTTCCTTGGTGATGGATGTGAAAGCTATATAAGAAGAATACCCTATTTTGGTAAAAAGGATTAAAGGAAGCCATTGAGAATTAAAGGTAGAGGTCTTCCCTTTGAAGGGGAGATGGTGTGTACGATACCGGGAGTCGCTTATGTGTTCCGAGATGTTTCACGAAGGCTCATGTGCATCTAGGTATTCCCTCCATCCAGTGCCACCAAGATGTACCATGACAGAAAATCTATTGGTGGAGATAGCATGAAGAAGACATCGTGGAGTTTGTTAAGTGCCTGAGCCCATGACCAAATGAGTTGAGCATCGGAGACTAGGAGGTGTTACTGCTTGATATAAGTATTCCTACTTAGAAGTGACGAGAAATCAATATGGACTTCATCACGGGGTTGCCTCTTTTTCATCGACAATATGGCTCCATTTGGGTGGTTGTGAGATGCGTTGACCAAGGCCGCTCATTTCTACCGGTCAAACCACGGATTCAATGGAGGATTATGCCAAGCTATACATCCAGGAGTTATTCAGGTTGCACATAGAGAGTTCCCTTGTCTATCATATCGGACGAGAGGGTGCCCAAGTTACTTCTCGGTTTTAGTCGTTTCAAAAGGGACTACGTTCTCGAGGTTAAGCTCGACACGCATTTCTCTGAATGAATGATGAGCGGGCGAACAGTCAAACTCAGGGACATATGAAACAGCGTGATGGACTTCAAAGTAGTTGGGATGATCATTTGCCTCTTGTCGTGCATACAATAACAACTACAATTGCTTAGCATTCGAGATAAAACACATTTGAAAAGGAGCTCTCATGGGTAGTGTAGATCACCTATTGGCTAGTTAGAAGTTGGGGAAGCGGCAATGATAGGACCGGACTCAGATCATGAGGCTATGGAGAGGTTCAACTCTGCAGAGACGGAGTTGAAAATATTAAGTCACCAAAGTCCTATTCGACATAAGAAGAAGAGAATTGGAGTTCGAAGTGAGTGATTGGTATTTTTAACGAAGGTGTCTCCTATGAAGGGTGATGAGTTTGGAAGGAAAGGAAAACTCATCCCTCCTTGTATTAGCCCCTACCGAATTTTGAGATGAGTTGGCAAGGTGGCATATGGGTTGAAGTTCCCTTAGAATTGGCTTGTGCATCCTGTATTTCATGTATCACTCTTAAAGTGTTTGGGTGATCAACTCTAGTTATCCGGTGGGCCGGTGTTGGGGTGAAAGATGGCCTTATTTATGTGAAAGTTACGGTGAAAATGCGTATCATTAGGATCGAAGGGTAAGGAACAAGGAAGTAATTCCGTCAAGAGGTTCTATGGAGGAATCAACATATTGAAGGAGACACGTGGGAAGCCGAGGCGAGACATGATAATGATTACCCACACCTATTCCCCTCTAGGCTTAGTTTTAGCTTGAGAGTCTCAATTTTTCCCTACTACTATAATGATTAGTTTTTTCATGTTCGGTTCATGTTCCCAAGTTTCTTTTATGTATATGGATGTATGTATGATTCGTAATTCGGTTTATTTATAGTTTTGAATCGGAGTTAGTCATTTCCATAGTTTTCGACTTAAATGATCAATATTTGGTATGATTGCATTTCCCTACTTTTAAATATGATTTCCGGCATTCGGATAATTTTCCTAAAGGGGGAGATATTGTAATGCCTCGAAGCCCAAAGATCGGACTCGAGTTGAAACGAGAAAACTTGAAATAACTGAGTCGCAAAATGAGTTGACTTGTGACAAAGTGGTGTAGACCATGAGTCGTGAGTGACTAGTGGTGAAGTGTAGGGCGTGAGTTAAAATTTTGGTTGAGGATTCCCACGGGCCCGGCCATGAGTTTTGGTAGATCCTTCGACTTGTTGAGTTAGCCGCGGGCAAGGGATTGAGGAAAGTGAAGGGTCTAGGTGGTACCCACGGAAGGTCCCGGTCGCCAATTGACCACCACGTTTGTGGGATGGGTGGGTGGTCGGTAGATATAGAATGTAATTGAGATTAAGGTAGTGCATGTGATGAGTGGTGACCACGAGTCATGGTCACCTATAAAAATTCGTGAGGTCCCTTGTGTCGAATCAAATGATCTATTGGGCCAGTGTACTTGACAATTGATGCCCGCGATTTTTAGTTTGGAGGCGACTAGTCTAGTCCTCATTAGAGCTGGCAGTCAATTATTTCCTTCGAATTTAGTATGGGCATTTCCCATAATTTCTATGATCCTAAAGCCCTAAACTATGTCATTTAAGTTATGAATGATGAGTTTTAAGGGTTAAGTTTCATTTTGAGCCATTCTTATTCATGCGTACAGAGTAATAGTCTAGCGAGGTGATCCAGCCCAAATCCTTCAAGTTTCTTTTTCAATACCTCCTTGAACACCAATCGGAAGTGTAAGAATCGGCTATAATTAGGTATGTAGGGTTATAAATTTGTGTGAGTCCTTCCATACCCATGCCCAACCTCTCAAAATCAAGAAATTCCCTATGTTAATTCTACGAGGTTTTCACCCAACGCATGAAATTCTTAGTACGTACATGAGTGCATTTAATGTATTACTACTATTGAATTATGATTCATGGACAAGTTTTTACGGTATTTTCATTAAAATTATGTTTCAAGATTCTTAAATTTAAAATTTCTCTATTATGAGAAGTCTATGAATGTCAAGATTTATGATGAAGATTCTGTGATGAAGTATTGATGATGAAAAGCATGTTTTCAAGTTACCCATTTTATAATCATATTTTTCAAGGGGAATTAGATATTTTCAAGCATGTTAAAGTATTGGGCAATGCCCACATGTTGAAATGTTTTTGTTATGATAGCAGATTTTATGATTGATCAATTTATGTTGGCCGACTAAAGGGCCCTTGATTCCTTGGCTAAACATGTATGTATTGGGGATAAATGATGTTAAATATTTATTTAGCCATGAATTTCATAAGAAATGATGTTTATGATTTACGTATGAGCCTAATGTGCATATTTTGGGAGCGGTGTCTAGCAACCGATGGCAGAACGTTCAAAGGACTATGTCGATGACTCATGACTACGTGGCGCTAATGATGATACATACAAGTATAACGGATCCCTTCTTTGGCGATCTTTGGAGATAATGCCGCCCCTTGCTTGGAAAGCGGGGCGGCTACGCGCCCACTTGAGCGAGATAGTTGGTGTATCATGTAAGGCTCTACCATGATATTGTTGGTTGCCATTGAGTCCTCCCGTTGTTCCTCTTTTTTATGCATTATTATGTTTATGTTTATGTTATTTTGGCTCAAGTGATGATTTCTTGTGATAATGAATGGATTACGAATGATTTGAAAATCTTAAACTTTATGTTATATTATGATATTTATGTTATGAGCATGTCTTCACACTCTTATGATCTCTTATGAGCTTTTATGTGTTTTGATGTCAGCACTACCTTACATACTCGGTACGTTCCCTCCCCCGGCCACATACCATGTTGTATCGTTGAATGATACAGCTCAGATCTTGAGACCAGCCACCTTTATTAGCTCGTCTCTAATATTAGCATCCAGATATTTGGTGAATCCCTCATTCTCCAGGGGACCGGTTTGATATCGATTATCTTTTCATGCTCATTTTCTAGACTTGTCGAGTTAGTTGGTGTTGTCCCATCAATCATTCGGATATTTAGAGGCTTCGGACTATGTGTAGTATTAATTGTTATGTATGAAATGCGTCCCGCTTTCTATATATGTCATGAAGCATGCTTCCGCTATGCTATTATGTTGAGTACTCCCTTTTATTGATTGAGTTAGATGTATGCTCATGCCATGGGTCAACTTGGAGTCTCTCGGAAATAACTTGTCCGTGTTGCGATGTAGCTAGGTTCGGAGTTGTGACAAGTTCCCAATGAGATCCTTGATCATCAGCTTTGAAAGTTGAGGAATAAAGAATTAGTTTCGGTAAAAGTCTTATGGAGGAACCAACTTGTTAAGGCTATGTGGGAGGCCAAAGTAGAGATGATGGATAAATACAGCACTTATTCCCTGCAGAGCTAGAGTTCTAGCATGAGGTATCGGTTTCCTCTCTAACACTTTATTGATATCATATTAGATCACTTATCTCGGTTTCCTTTCTTTCTTTGTGCATATATGTGTGATTGATAAATTCAGTTGATCATGTGTATCGTGCAGAGTCGGCTTCTCCATCGGTTTTCGGCTCTAAATGTTTAGAATTTGAATTTCGGTTCCTTTACCCGGTTTTTAGTATGTTTAAACTACATTCGAGGATGAATTTTCCCAAAATAAAGATATTATAATACCCAAAAATTTCCTAAGATTTGATGAGAGAATTTGAAATAAATTTAGTAGAAAATTTTTTACTTTACCTCAGAACCACTCATGGTACGAGTCGTCTTGGGAAGTAACGAGACATTAGGAGGAGTCATAGTGAAATCTTGAAAGTTGATCCCCATACCACGAGTCACCATGAGTCATGGTGCGTGGGTATGACTTGTGGTTAGGAGTCGTGGTGAGGCACGGGGAATACCCGGGGTTCGAAAGGATGGATCGTCGTATGACTTGTGGGAAACAATGAGTCATATTAAGGGTCGTGGTTTTGGAGAGTTGTGTATGGATAGGTAGTCACGAGAGTGAATTATTCCGACCCATAGTAGGTAACCATGAGTCAAGGTTTGTAACCCGTGCAAAAATTCTAAGAAGGTAAGAACTAAGGCTCAGTAACAATGAAAGGTGTTATGACCCAGCGATGACATGTAATGACTTGTATAATGCGCTGTCCATTGATGATCTTCGGGAACAGATCTATCATAGTGGTGGAAATGAAGTGACGACGAGTAGGTCACTTCATAGTACGACTCATGGTGAGTCATGACTAGCGGTGCCTATTTTTCAAAATTATCATTAAATTATTTTCATAAATCCCTAAGCTCCTAGGTCCTAAAAATATAACATTTTTTAAGCCACGAAAGAAGTGTATTAGGGGATTTTAACCTATTCAATTCATTCAACTCCCACGCATACAAGTTTAGGCGTTCCATTGAAGATCAAGCCTAGAATTCTCAATTCTCCTCCAAATCTCTTGGAACAGTCAAGTTATGATCATTAGTTGTAGGTGAAAGTTTCCTTTCATTCTTATGTCTAAATTTCTCCTCAAGTACATGAATTCAAGTGTTAATTCAAATTGTATGATCTATGGGTTTTTATCTCAATTTCAAAATTTTCTATGATTTATTTATGGGTCAATTCCATTCATGTTTCAAAACATATTTTAAGATCTATAGGCAGATTTTATACCTATTTTGATTATTAATTTATTATTTCAAGTTTTAAAAAATTATGCCAAGTTATGGGATTTTATGAAAAGTCAAGCTTATGATTCTATTATGACTTTGATTCTCCTAATCCTAATTTATGGTTTATGATTTATGAAATTTTCTTACAAGTACTCTTATGAATTTATGAATTTCAAATATGGTGATTTTATCAAGCATGTATATTTCTTCGTGATTTATGAGTTTGTAATTTTGGCCGCTCACGGGCCTTATTTCATGGATAATCAGGTTTTTCATTTATGATCAAGTATGTTATGATTTAACTATCCATGAACTTCATATATGATTTCACAATAATTATATAAGCCCTCATGTGCATGTTTAGAAAGGGTAATTGTCTTGCACAGAACAGGTAGAGCGTTCGAGTGAACTCCAAGGTCTGAAATATCTACCACCATAGGTATATATTCATGGTTAACCTTTGGGTCCCTATTATTGATATCACACCATTTCGTTCCTTGACCTTGAAAGCTTGGGGCGACTACGCCCACTTGAGTGAGATAGTTGAGGCATCATGTAAGCTTTATCATGATGAATTGTTGGTTAAAACGAGTCCTCCATTGTTCCCTTATGATTTATGCATTGTCATATTTACTATACTGGCTCAAGATTATGATTTGCAAGGTTCCTCTTTTGATTATGATTATGACAAGTTTATGAATAGTTTGTAAAACCTTAAGCCCTCATGTTAATGTTATGATTATCACTTCATGTTTTATTGTCCTACTCTTATGAACTTTTATGTATTTTATTAGTCCATTTTTACTTACCTTGTTAATTCTAACATTCAGAAATCTTGTAGTGTACTCTATGCTTGTCATGGCGAACGTACCCGGATCGTAGACACGGGATAAGGAGCTCAGAGACCGAGGTCGATCATGGCATGGGCATGAATCCTAATTCAATCACCTGAGCAGAAGACTTAACATGAAAAGAACATAATCGTGACATAATAAAAGGATAAGCAATACAAGATTCATAAAATACGGCCGATTATAACTTGTAGTACGAAAAGCCTCTAAATCATGAAAGACGGGTTAATGAGAAAAGTCCCCAACTAACCCAACAATCCTAAAACTGAAAGAACAACATAGATTTTGAACATATAGCCCTCGGAGACACTTGAGAATACCAAGTACAGGGCATATAAAAATCGAATAATTTGACTATAATGGATAATATAATAAATCATGATTTAAATCATAATTCATGTTGGGCTTATAAAGATCATCAATGGGAAAATAGATGTAAATCGATGCATCATGGGGCATGCATAATTAGGATTAAATACATAGAAACCCAAATCAATGATATTATAATCATTTTAAATCACAATAGTTTATCAAAATCCATAGATTAAGATAAGATTTGAAAAACACAAAAACCTATAGTCAAATCATTAGATTTTATATAAATCAATTACAAAATCCCATGAGTTTTTCATTACATTTAAGTAAATCATACGGGAGGACATGGGTGTGGAAGAAATCACTAGTTGATAGCCTTGCATACTTGGGAATATGATTCTAACTCTCCTTAAATTCCCAGGTAGAGTGGAAGAGTGAAGGAAGAGCCTAAAATCTCCTTAGATTACCTCTCCAATGTTCTTGCATGCATGGACAAGGAAGTTTAAAATAGATCAATTTCTTAAAAACCCATATTTCCCAAGCCAAAATAACGTAATTTAGGGCTTTTTATAATGAAGAAAAAAAGTTAAAATTACCCTTAATGAGCCTACCTTTGAAACCTAGCCAGGATGGAACCAAGGGGCCGGCACCACGGGTCGTTAGAGCAAGTAAGCCATTGTCACTCGTTACATGCACTCTTTTGAAGTTCACTTCCTGACTAACCAACGGAGGGACATGACTCATCCTACCAAACAACAATCCGTTACTTCATCCATTGTTTGATGAAGACAGCACTTCATCCTCAATGGGTCACACCACGCGACTCATTATAAAAAACGATGAGTCATTGTTTCCACTGCGTTAAATCCCTAGGAGATCTCATTCCTCAATCAACGACTACAACCAGTAATTAGTTGTATCTCTGATAAGAGTCGTTAGGAGACCTATTATAAGCCACTGATGAACTTGACTTCTTCCATCAGCGGATAAGAATGACTTGTAGCACAACGAGTCATTCGTCTTCTATTATCCACCTTGTCACTCGGCCCTAACCCTAACCAAAGACTCATTACAACCACCCGTGGTTTGATTCCTAAGTTGTCCCTTGGCTGTAAGTCTGAGTAAAATTTCCCCAATTTACGCAGCTTTCCGCTTTTCACTTCGGGTATATTCCTACACGCTTTGGAGGTAATACATTTCCCCCTTAGGAACATTTCGTCTCGAATGTAGAAACAAACGAAAATAGAGACATGCAATTATCATATTCCAAACACTTGATCATTTTAACCGAAATTTTTATGGAATGGCTATCTCTGATTTAAACCAAATAGCTGAACTGATCTCATACTTCATATACACACATTCATACACATAAAAACTTGAACACATGAGCCGAACATGAAAACTAAATAGAGTTATAGGAGCTGTGATAGCTCAAGTCGAAATTAGTGGTAGAAAATACGTGTGGGTATTTAGCCATTATATGTCTTCGGCTTCCACATAGCTCCCTCAACATGTTGATTTCTCCATAAAACCTTAGCCGAGGTTACTTCCTTGTTCATAGCTTTCAAACTTGAAGATCTAATATTTCCACAAGAACTTCTTCATAGTTGATTTATCTCTTTCCCCAAGCCCATCCTTGAACTACTAGAGCTGAATCTCCCAAACACTTCTTCAAAAGTGACACATGAAATACATGATGCACAGAAGACAACTCTGATGGCAAGTCCAACGCATATGCTACCTTACCAACCCTTCTGAAATCTGGTAGGGACCAACGTAATGGGGACTAAGCTTCCCCCTTCTTTCCAAACCGCATGACTCCCTTCATGGGAGATGCAGCGAGAAATATCCATTCGTCCATCAATCTCCAGATCCCTTCTCCTCAATCGGCATGCGATTACATTATTACAGCCCGATTTTAAACTATTCCCTTATCGGTTGAACCTTTACATGGCCTCATGGTTCATCGAGTCTAATATGGTGGCTCACCAACCTAGAACCATTCAATGGGAAATCTACACCTCCGCCCATAGAGAGCCTCGAATGGTGCCCATCGGATACTAGGTGATAATTGTTATTAATTATAAGCAAACTCGATCAGGTAAATAATCATCCCAACTAACTTTGAAATTCATAACACATTCCCTCAACATGTCCTCAAGAGTCTGGATTGTTGAATTGCGGCTTGGCCATCCATTTGCGGATGAAAATCTATGTTGAGCTTAGCAGGTCCCAGTCCACTTCTAAAAGACCACGAACTGGGAGGTGGTAATTTACCGATGCAAAATAATAAAAAGGAGCACTCCATGAAGTCAAACAAATTCCCGAATATATAATTTGACATAAATAAATAAGGCCGAATCCGTGGTCTTGACTTTGTAGAAAGTGTGAAGCCTTGGACCTGTCTACCACCACCCAAATGGAATGTCATAATATCGGTGAGTACAAGGTAGGCCTATAATGAAATCCATATTAATCTCTTCCCACTTCCAAGTGGGAATGCTAATATCTGAGTACGCGTCCCGGCCTTTGATGTTAGACCTTCTTGCCTAGCAGTTTGGACTTTTGGCTACGAACTCTGCAATATCCTTCTTCATACCATCCCACCAATAGATTTCTTGCAAGTCCCGATACATCTTCGTGCATCTAGGATGGATGAATATTTGTTACCATGTGCCTCATGCAATATCCAAACTCTCAAATCATCAACGTTTGGGACACATAGATGACCCTAGTATCATAGCACACCATCTTCGCCGTAGGAGAAACACTCCACCTTTTGAAGCTCCTTGCAGCTTCCTTTAATTTCCTCAAAATTGGATTCTCGTCACTGCCTAGGTTTGACATCAGCCACCAGAGGCCAATTACAGTCAATTCTACCGGCCACACTTCCATCGGTCGGCCAACCAGTCTAACTCCCAACCTTGCAAGTCGATGGACATATTACACCAACTCCTTCTTTCCCTCATCCAAAGTAGGACACACTCTCCATAGAGAGCCTACTAAGTGCATCTACAACCATATTAGCCTTGCCCGGGTGGTAAAGAACACTCACATCGTAGTCTTTGAGTAAATCCAACAACCTCTTTGCGAGGTGGATACTCTGCGTGAACACATAATGCAGATCTTGTGGTCATGAACACGTCCCGTGTACCCATGCTAAGTAATGATGCAAATCTTAAATGCAAATACCACGCGGCCAACTCAAGATCATGGGTCAGATGAGTCCTTTCGTAAACCTTTATTTCGGGAGGCATATGCTATTACCTTCCCATGCTTCATCAGCACGACCCAAGTCCAACTCGCGAAGCATCACAATACACTACAAAGCCAAATGTATGCTCAAGTAGGGTCAACAACGAATGTTGAAGTGAGTTGGGTCTTCAACCTGCAGGAAGCTTCTCTCACAAGCCTCGACCATGGAACTACTTTTTGGGAGTCAACGATAAATGGGGCTGCATTTGATAAAAAACCTAAAAAATCTTTGGTAGTAGCCTACTAGGTCAAGAATCTTCAAGATTTCGAAGGATTTCTAGATCTCGGCCAATTCTTCCACTTCAGCTTGATTCCTGAGAATCTACCTTTATACCTTCACTTGATACCACAAGGCGAAATGCCACCAAGTCTAGACAAAATTCACACTTGCTGAACTTAGCATACAGCGGCGATCCTTGAGTGCCACAGCACCTATCCTTAAATGAGCGCGTACTCCTCACCGTCGGGAGCATATAAGGATACTTCGTTGATGAGCAGATCACGAGCATGTCTAGATATTGCTTGAACCCCTGTTCATCAGGTCCTAAAAGTTGGCAAGGCATTGGTTTAGTCCAAAGACATAACAACAAATTTGTAGTGACCATATCGAGTCCTGAAAGCGAGTTTTCGGATGTCACTCTCCAGAACAAGTGGCGATACTTGGACACAGAGATCAATATTTGAAAGCTTATCGGCACCCTAGAGGCAGTAAAAAAATCGTAATCCTAGGCAAAGGGTACATGTTCTTGACGGTTACCTTATTGGCTTCCAATAATCCAATGCACATCCAGAAGTGATCCATCTTCTTTGGGGGACAAGAAGATAGGATGCACCCCGTGGAGACTTGCTAGGTCCTAATGTAAGGCCCTTATCCAACAAGTCCTTCAACTTCTCTTTTAACTCTTTTAGCCTTCTTCTGAGCCATCCTATAGGGGGAATAGAGACCAAGCGCGTATAGGGAAAGAGATCAATACCAAAATCAATTTCCCTCTCTAGAGGAACACTTAGCAAATCATCGGGAAAACCTCAGGATGACTCACACACCAACGCGTGCCAGAATCCACGCATACCGCGAGTACGGGTTGTGAAAATAATATAGTGGCTCTTTTAAGGAACCGGAATGTCGAACCCACAGAGGTTTGGACCCATCCTCTAACTATCCATTTCAAGTGTGATCTTAAATATCGAAAATGTTGATTATAGAGCGTTTTCGAGGGGAGATTTAGTTAAGTCTAAATATAGTCAACGAAATATTACGAGGAATTACCTAGGAGCAACATCGAGTTAAAGCCAGATAAACATGCGATACTATGATTTTGCAATGGTTTAAGTATAAAACTATCGATTGTCGTCTCATATAGTAGAATTTCATGTTCATGGTGTTTAGAGCCTCTAAACCGACAAACTAGCCTCGCTACATCGTGTGAGCGAGATGCTAATTCTAGTTCGTGAGGCAATGAATTATGTTGTGGTTTACATGGAAATGAGTAGGGACTTTCGTGCACCTAATCATTTAACTCAACTTAGCCTCACAACTACTTCTTTGAGTGGTGATGCGATAAACCTAAGTCGGTCTTTAAATAATTCTGTTTTTATCAACCAACGTGGTGTTTAGGTATATCTACATCTAAAAAATTATATCGTGAGATACAAACATAACTCTCCACATTTCTCATATCACGGCCTAGGTAAATGCTTTCTCAAGCATAGGCCCAAGCTAACGTGTCATATGTTTTCATGGTGATCGTCATAAAAGCAACCAACAATCCAAAATGCCATAGACAAAAACAACAATCAATAACTTAATTCCAAAACAATTTCATAAAAACACAATCATAATTCATGGCTTCAACCCTAGAGGAAGGTTTCTAGCCTTACTGTTCGTAAAACTACAAGAAACTACAACTAAATTATCATACTTACAAGAATTGGAAGATGAGAAGGGAATTTGACAAACCCTAGATGAGTTCTCCCGCTTCTCCCTTCACTCCTAGGTAGTTTTCCAGAATAAAATCGTGACAAAATGGATTTAGGATAAAAAGGGACCGATTTATAGTAAATGAAAAACGTGCACAATTTGCTTTGTCCGTGGAACGGCTTTCAGTGTCACCCAGTGTATCGCGAACCTTGCCTCCGTGTACGGAGGTAACGCGGAGAGCTCTCTGAAATCACCAAATCGATGCAGGCAGCCCACTTGCCGCGTTAGCGGCGTGTCATGCTTCTTGGGCAGCGCGCTGGTGGCCTTAATTACCGCCCCGGCTTGCTGTCGTGGCACGTTGCCAACCCTGCTAGGTGGGCCGTTATGCGCGCACACTGCCTTGACACATTATAGCAGCAGTGAAGTATTAGCGCATCTTCCTTCTTAGAGCGTTCACATTTTAATTCGATTCAAGCCTCTACTTCACCAACTCATGGATTAGTCCCTCAAATTCATTATAACCTACAACAAGGGCTAATCATGTTGGTTAGTACAAGTATTCACATTTATATAAAATTATGTTGAAATGTAATAATTAATTAGATAGCAAGACTAAATTAAGGTATAAAGCATCACTCGGGCATGCTATTTTGCGAATCAACAAGAGCGGCCCGAATATTTAGGGTCTCGGACTCAACATCCTTAACCCTAACTAGGTGATAGTACAACCCTTGGAAATCATTTTCGCCTTAAATACAAGGAAATAAGCATGATTTGGAGTCCCTTGAATTACCTTTCCACTCTAGATTTCCTCACTAGAAAATCAAAAATTCAACCACACGAGTCCTACAATTAATCGAAGCATAACATGAAAACAACTAATCCATACCTAAAGCTATGTCAAAATCGAGTCATGGCCAACTCTACTAAGTCCATATAGGTGACTTTATGCAACAACTGTAGATGGGGCAACCACAATATACCCACCTAGCTACAACGGATTCACCATCTGGGGTAGAGACGGAGAATTATTACGATAGAATTTCAAGACTAACTCAAAACTACTAGAAATATAGGGTCACAAAAGACAAAGTAGCTCTTGTATCTAACAAGGCATAAGTATCAATATGGAAGACTCACAACATACCGGTGACCATATACGGGTGAAGCCTCTACTCTGGCAGTACTGGGCATAAAACTTGTTTTGGCGTCGCCTGAACTAGTGGAGGCTCCCTGTGAGGGTCGTGCTGTTGGAGTAAGCGAGAGCGAAAATTTGAAGGGCAATCTACGATTTTGTCTAGTTTTCCCACCCAAAATAACTTGCCGCCGTCTAGGCACCTCAGGGTTGATTCTTGCCACACGTCACACAAACTAGAAAAGTGCGCTCCACGCATGCTACCACTGATCCCTCGAGCACGAAGCCTCCTACGGTCTCTGAACATAGATGACGTGCTGGCGATGATGGAGCTAGATCGATAGACTGTGCTAGGACTATTAACGTATTCCACCCCACGACCTTTTTTTGAGACACCCCATAGCTGTCGGTCTGGACTGTTGGCCTATTTCTCTCTCATGGAGCCAACTCTGTCACTGGCCATTCAATATAATACGAGGAAAATCAATGTCCCGATGAAGCATGGCGTCTGACAATCCTTACCCAGTAATCATACCCATTACAAAACAACTCACCCAAGCCCTTTGATCCGCCACCAACCTCAAGGGCATACTTAGATAACCGGGTGAACTCACTTGAATACTCTAAACAGGACATATTACCTTGCTTCAAATTAACAAACTTGGTCACCTTGAGCTCCCTCATCTCCACAGCGTGAAGAACCGATCCATAAATGTTGTGTGAAACCGTCACAACCTATCGAACACACACTTTGCGCTACATCTCTCGATTGCTTAAACCATATATGAGCTACCCCCTTTAGGCGTAGAATTGAAGTCAACGCATTCTCCATTGTTCACCCCAATAACACAGGTGATCTTTAGAATCTCCTCGGTGAAATCATGTGGATCCTCGAGCACCTTTGACCCATGAACTCCAAAGGGCTCATCCTAAATAATCTTTGTTACCCTAGCTCACGCCGCATTCCCATTATATCGGTAATGTGCTCACGATGCGATTTTAATACAGGCTATGGCTGTGCCATCATCTGAATCGCGCCCTAAACTCAGCGCGGACATCGCTCTAGTATGTGCTCTCATGAACGAGTGAAGTGGTTGATTCTCCACCATCATGGGCACCTGTGATCATTAATATTCTGGGTCCTTACTGCGTTTACTCGACATGGAGGCACGAGTGCAAATGTGAATAACATGAATTAGAAGAGTAAAGAACTTTCATAGCACGACATAGATCATGAAAGAAGGGAACATTTCCTAGACGTCAGCCTTCTCTTCGTCCTTAAGTGTGGCGCAGTTCACACCCATGAAAAAGACTCTACTTAGCAGGCTTTTCTAAATTCCCTAGGACACTTTAAAACCTATGTCTCTAATACAAAGTTTTCATGACCCGAACGTACACCCAGTTGTAGACTCGGGACAAAGAGCCCCGACACACCCCAAGTCGACCCATGACATGAGCATGCATCTAATGCAATTAAATGAGTGGAAGAATTAACATGAAAAGAACATGATCATGACATAATAAAAGGAAAAGAAATATAAGACTCATCTTGATCGACTCATTACAACTTGTATTGAAAAGCCTCTAAATCATGAAAGACGGGTTGATGGGACAACTCCCCAACTGCCCAAAAATCCTGAAACTAAAGAACAACATATAGTACGAACATATAGCCCTCGAAACTTATGAGGACTCACCAAGAAAACTAGGAATAACTGCGAAGCAAATCTACGAGATGGCGTCAAAGCACAGAGCTAGGGCTGTATCATGAAATGACACAACATAGAAAATATGCAGGTCAGTACTTGGAATGTACTAAGTATGCAAGGTAAGTAAAATGAAAATTTAAAACATATATATAATTCATAAATGATTATAGTAGAAGGAAATTATGCTAATATCATAAATTATCATAACATGTCACAAGGCCCAAGGTTTTCAAAGCATACGTAATACAAACATAATCATAATCACGAAGATAGCTTCACTTAACATGAATTGAGCCAAAATACATAATCCTAACATGCATAAATCATGAGGAATAGTGGGGAATTCTCTTAACCGACATACTCCATATGAGCACACATAGAAGCCCGACTTGTAACCCTAGTCGGGAGGGTATTCCTATACCTTGCCAAGCGTAGAGCCATGAAAGTGTGATATAAACATGAAAAGGGCAATTTGGGCCTCAAACAAACATGAGAGGGGTCCCAACATACCTACATTTGGCATGTAGTTCATGAGATCCGGGGCTTAGCTTAAACCTACGAATCTGCACGGTGATCAATACTACTCCCAAAACATATATAGTGCTCGTAATAATACATACATGAGTTTATGAGCTAGTTAAATCATGAGAATCATAAACATGCTTAAACATACGTGAACTAGCCTGACATAAGGCCCGTAGGTCGGCCAAAAACATAATTCATGATTCATAAAGTTCTTGTACTTGCGGATCATGTATATAGCTTGAATTTCATAAAATAATAATGGGTAACATAGATAAATCATGATTTAAATCATAATTCATACTGGAGCTTGTAAAGATATCAAAGGAAGAAATGGTCATAAATCGATGCATCATGGGGCATGCATAATTAGGCTTAACTACAAAGAAATCCAAATCAGTGATATTATAATCATTTTAAATCACAAAAGTTGATCAAAATCAATAGGATAAGATAACATTTCAAATCCAAAAATCCATAATCAAATCATTAAATTTTATATAAATCAATTAAAAAATTCTTGAGTTTTTCATAAAATTTAAGTAAATTCATAGAGGAGGGACATAGGTGCGGAAGAAATCACCCATTGATAGCCTTACATACATGATAATATCATATTCTAACTCCTTAAATGCCCAAGAATAAAACTGAAAGAATTGAAGAGAATAACTAAAATATCCTTGGATTACCTCTCAATGTTCTTGCATGCATGAATGAGAGATTAAAATAGATTAATTTCTTAAAATCCCATATTTCCCAAGCCAAAATGACATATCTTAGGGCCTTATATCATGAAAAAATTGAAAATACCCTTAATGAACTGTCACAACGTAGCTGGATGGAACCAATGGACAACACCAACGGGTCGCTAGAGCTAACGACGACCCGTTCTGTCACTCGTTACATACCAACTGCTTGAAGCTCGCCAGGAACTAACCAACGAGCGGAAGCTGACTCATCCTGCAAACAATGATCCGTTACTTCGTTTGTTGTTTTGTCATGAACCTTGGCACTTCATCCTCTAATGGGTCACGCCACTACTCGTTACAACAAATGATGAGTCGTTGTTTCCCTCTATCAGAAGCCCCTTTGGAGATGTCATTCGTCAATCAATAACTACAACCCAGGTGGTCCGTTGTATCTCCTACTTGGGTCATTGGAGACCTATTATAAACCCTTTGATGACCTTCTTTCATTTGACTCGTTGTTTCCCATAATTAGTCGTTGTGTCATCCATTGTTCATACTTTCACCCAGCCTAACCTTAATAATGAATCGTTACAATCACCTGTGGTTTGATACCACGAGTCATCCCTTGTCTCATCCTAAGAAATTTCTCCTTATTTCTACAACTTTCAACTTTTCAATTCGGAGTTTATTCCTCGCACTTCAGGGTATTACAATATTGTATCATTTTATGACAGGTCGGAGAGATTGGAGCTGGAGTGCGCCATTAGTCCTTCTTCTATATGGTCTGTTTAGCCGGTGTTGGTGAGTCATCATCTTCCGAGGACATTCGGTTTAGTTTGTTATTTTGTTATTTCGATTGGACTTTTGTCAAGCAAATTTGGGGATGTTGTCCCATCGGCTCATCAATTATGTTAGAGGCTTCGGATAATATGTAGGATCTCAACTGTTAGTGTTGATTCGGTTTTATGATTATTATGTGTGTAAACTTTTGCTTATTCATGTTTAGCTTATCAGTTTTGTTAATTGTGCTCTCTAGAAATTATGATAATCACATGGGTCGACTTGGAGCCATTCGGTAGTTCTAGATTCTATGCCTCAGCTCCCAGGACCTATGTTTGAGTCATGACATTTCAATGCAAAGATTTCTCTCATAGTTTACCAATTTTTGTAAGATAGTGAAAGCACGACAATATTATAAAATTAGAAAACCCTCACCGTTAATCTGATATAGAGACACAAATGCTTTTTCAATCTATGATTTTAAACTAAATAAATATTCACAAAATCCCACAAACACAAGGTTATCATTTATACAAATGATGAAAGCTTTCAAAGAAACCATAAGTATGTTATCAATTTCCACAAAATACAGGGAGTATATTCCTAGCCATAAAAACAAATAAGAAATTAATACAAAAACACCCCAAACGTACAAAATTCTGTTGTCGGAACTGCAGTTACTGTGTTCATAAATTTCTTTAGATTGTACAGTACTAGATTATAACTCAAAATTTGATAAGAATGAGAAGCAAAGTTAGAAAATTATAATGTGTAAATATGAAATAAAAATTTTAAAATAAGTATATAGGTTAAATCGATTTATTAAAAAAATTTAAAAACATAAATTTATCCATTAATTGTAGGTGATATAGTTTTAGTAATTAATCTTTAAATATTAAATATATAATTAAATTTAATTATTTGTGTTTGTATTATTATTTAATTATAAATTAAGATAATTATTAAGTATTAAATAATAAAGTTTAGTTTCACTGCAAATTAATTATTCTAAATTTAAATGTAATCTAATTTATAATTGGATATTTATATTTTTATAAATGAATTATCGTTTGTGGATGATGATAGAGCTTATAAAAATCATGGGGGGCATAAAAGATGAATTTTTTGAATGTGGTAGAGGATTTATCAATGATGCAATATCACTTTATACTTTTCAAATTGAAGGGTTATTAGGTGTTCTCAAGTAGCGATGCAATTGCATGATGTTTTCTAAATCGAGATAAAGTTATAATTTATATCTATCCTAATGGGTTTAAGCATAGATATTTTTATGTGGTGATCAGTGAGATGATATGAGGTGAATGGTATGCTTTGTAATTTGCCTATGGGTGAATGTAGTAGAGTGCGCACATGATCAGAAATGGTATTCCAATATGATGGGGTGCATAAATGATTAATAATATTTTTTGGGATACACTATGGGATGGAACCCAAAGCAGTATTTCAAAGAAACTCTGAAGAAGAAGCAATATGCTTCTATCAATAATTAGAAGAGACTAGTCGTCCACTATAATAGCAGTGTTAGCATTACGTGCGAAGACTAAGTAGGTACGGTATAAAAGTCCAATCAATCTCACACAACGGACAATAGAGGCTTGACACCACCTGCAATCAATCGGTATGCCGTTATACTAATCAATATCAAAGTGCGTTGGAGTGTTCCTCAAAATTCTAACTATCTGATTGGTCTTTTGGGGGATCCTAGTTAACCCTAAGTTAGACATACCTAAGAATTTTAATCATACCGAAATTGATTTTCAAGTTGAAGTTGTAGTAGTAGAATTTGTTGTTACAAAAATAGTTGTATATTATTCTATAGAATGATAATCATCTAGAAGATTGTAAGTGCATATTATTCTATAATAATGATGGTCATCTAGAAGATTGTAAGTTTTTCATACTCGTTTAAGTGAACTCTTAGTGAGGAGATGGTTCAATTAGCGATACATTATTTACCTCTTATACTAAGGTTACGAGAGGTTGTATGCATCTATGAGTTCTGCCCTCATATGAGATGCCACCATGAGAATAGAAGGAACTCCTAGTGTTATGTCTTATCCATCGGATGGGCTTGAAAGCATTTCAATAGAACTTATCACGATTTTCCATTAAGAACCAACAAATATTAGATTGGGGTGTCGACCAATTTCATGATTGACACCCATACTAATATTTTGGTGGGAGAAGCGATAAGTTAGTAATTTACAAATTTATTAGGCTTTTAAGAATGACCTTTTACTTTGTTTTCAACCTAATTAGAATGGTTTTATACCTTTTCTCTTTGATTTTCAAGTATTAAACACATAAACAAGAAGCGAGGTGAACAAAAAGAAAGGTTGCTTTGGAAGGCAGAAGATTTTGCATGCGGCAGCAGGCACTTGCACACGCGAGGTGCCACTCGAAGTATATTGGGGCTGGCGAAGAGCTCAACAATAGAAACGGTCAAATATTTTTACCGGACAGTGGAAGACTATTATTTTGCGATGGGAAGTGAGGTCCATGCTAATAGGGTAAAATATCACTTTGGAAAAAGATACTTTGGGTTGCTAGGGCAAAAATGAGAATGCATGCACAAGGAAAAGGGGCGAGAACTTTCCTAATTTATACACACCTTTGTTAATTGTCACGACTTGAGCTAGGACCTAAATCAGAACACGATACCTAAAACCACGAATGGCCCTAAGTCGATCCATAGGCATCACGACCCGTGAGTACACTTGGATCCTGGGCATGGGACAAGAGGCCAAAAGACCCCAAGTCAACCCATGGCAGAAGCATATAAATAATTCATTCACAGGGAGAAAGCAACTTAATAATCATGAACTAAGCTGCAAAGCATAACGTGATGTATAAGAAAAAATAATACATGATCAACATTAATGGCTGAATATTAGAAATAGGTCTAAAAGCCTCTAATCATAGTAGACGGGTTGAAGGGACAGAGCCAACTAACCCCAACATCTGAAAGCTAGAAGATAGACAAAATCGTACATGAAGCCCTCAGACATGAGGACTCACACCCTTTGTAGGCTAAGAGTAGGGTGAGAGCAAGCTAAGAGAGCGGGAGGCGAGAGCAAGCTAAGAGCAATGCTGAACCCTGCGAACTAGATCTGAAAATCTCGTGGGATTAGGTACTTGGAAGTCTTGAGTATGTACGGTATACCAAAACAATACTTAAAACAAAAAAATTAGAGTAGGAAATCATGATCATAGAACTAAAATTGTACGTATATCGTAAGGCTAGAGATTTTCAAAGTATTTGTAAACCTATCATAGTCACAATATGAAGAAAAGCATTCCATAAATAATATAACTTGAGCCTAAAGAACACAATCATGCATTCATTAAAAACCATGAGGAACAATAGGAGATTTCTACAAGCAGAGCCTGCCCCACATTAAGCACACATAGAGCCCGCCACTGTGAAACCTAGTCGGGCGGTCATTCATACCTTGCCGGTATGAACCATGAAAGCGTGATATCACCATGAAAGGCCCCGTAGGGCATAGGGAAAGTCAAGGAGGTCCCAAGCATAACATACGGTGGCACGTAGTTACGAGATTGGGGGCATAACCTAGGCCACAGACCTACTCGTTGTTAAGCACTACTCCTAAAACATACAGCGTGCTCATAAAACTTCCTTACATGACATGCATTGCTAGTTAAATCGTGATAATCATTACATGCTTGAGGATTCATAATCCTATAATGGAATTGAGCCTGTGAGTCGGCCAAAATCATAGTTCATAGACTTAAGCAACATGTGGGAATTTCCCATAATTTCAATCATGCTTGAAATGCTTTTAAATCTATAGGAAACGCATGTTCATAATAACATGAGTAGTTGAAAACTTGAAGACATGCTTAATATTTAAGAAAAATTCTTATCATGCTTGCGGAATTGTCATGACCATGAAATTTACTAAAATTTCCTCATAATTGGGCATCTAAACTTCTAATGATTGAATCTTGAAATGTTGGGTAAATAAGTAAAATTAGCCCAAATAATTCGAAATTCGTAAATTAGGCATACTACAACAGGTTCATTTGAAATTTTAAGGAATCATGCAATTTATCAAGGACCGCAATGTTTTGGTAACTGAAAACATTGGATTAGGGAGGAATTGGGCATGGGTAGGAACTAAACCCCATTCAAGACATGTACCTGGAAATTTTGAGACTCTCAACTCCACTTGCGAAAACCCTAGTAGAATCTTGAAGAACTTGAAGAAGAAGCTTGGAATCCTTTCCTCCTTCCCCTCTACTCTTACATGCATGAAATGAGGTTTTCATGAATAGTTTCCTAAAAAACCATGTCCCGACCTAAAAATGACGTAGTTTAGGTCTTAGGGTGTAAGGAAATTACGAAGGGCCTTATAATTCGCGGGAAATAGCTGTCGGGTGACCTAACGGGCGGCAGAAGCGACTCGTTACTAGGAACAGCGATTCATTTAGATTCATTTCGTTAGAATCACTGGATTTTTTCACACAGGCCCTTAAGGGAGGACATGAACTTGTCCCTGAGGAAAGCGACTCATTACGGATTACATCCAAGTACCTTGCCTCACTCCTTGATTAAATCCTCGGCCTTTCCCCACCGGTGGACACGATGACTCGTGGTAGTTGACCAAGAGTTGTTCCAAAATCCATGGGGACCTCAACTCATCAGCCCAAAGTACAACCTTCCTGAGCTTTGACGACTTAAGGATCTCCTCCTTGGTTGTCTAATGACTCGTGCATTCTTTACATCATTTCTAGATTTTTCTCTATTTGACTCCGAGTTTGATCCTAGGTTCACAGGTGTAAAAATATCTCCCCCACTTGGGAAAATTCATCCTTGAATGTTAGAAACATGTAGAAAACTGAGAACGAGCAACCACCATATTCAAATGCGATCATTTAAGCGAAAGCGCAGAGCGACTGCCTAAAAGACTACATAGCTGGACTGAATTCGGACATCACATACATATATCCTATCCTAAAACAGAAAGCATGTATGAATGAGAACATGAAAAACTGAATAGAAGTTTAGGGCAAAGCGAGTACCTCTAGCTGGCCCAGGTTGGTAGGGAACAAATAGAGTATTTAGCCATCATATCCACTTCAACTTCCCATGTAGCTCCTTCAACATCTTGATTTCTCTAGCTGCCTTCCATGAAGCTACTTCCTTGTTCCTCGGCCTCAGTATTTGGTGATCCAAGATTGCAACAGGAATCTATTCACTCTTGAGGCTATCCTTCACGCCAAGACTTTCCACCGGAACCACTAAGGCTTGATCTCCCATGCACTTTTTCAAGACGTACATGAAATACGAGATTAAGCTAAAGCCATCTACGAAGAGTAGCTCTAGCTCATAAGCTACCTTACCCACTCGTCTCACAATTCATTATGGGTCAATATAGTAGGAGGCAGGTTTCCTTTCTTTCCAATCTAAATCACTCCTTCATAGGATATACCTTGAGGAACACCCAATCGTCGGTCTCGAACTCAAGCTCCCTTCTCTCACATCGCATAAGACTTTTGGCGAATTTGAGCCATTTTAATTAGTTCTCTTATTAACTGAACTTTCTCTATAGCTTCATGGACTGAATCTAGTCCCACTATGAAGCCTCACCAACTTCCACCACCCAATGGGTGATCTACACCTTCGCTTGTAAAGGGCCTCGAACGGCGCCATTTGTATGTTGGAGTGATAGCTATTATTGTAGGAGAACTCAATAAGAGGCAAATGCTCGTCCCAACTACCCTTGAAGTCAATAACACAAGCTCTCAACATGTCCTTAAGAGTATGGATAGTCCGCTCGGCTGAACATTGTTTTGCGGATGAAATGTTGTGCTAAGCTTGATCTAGGTGCCAAGTCCCTTTTGGAATGATATCGGAACTTAGGAGTGAGCCCGAGTTCCTCTATCGATATAATGGACAAGGGCACTCTATGCAACAACAACTCTCAAATGTATAAATTAACATCTTCTACTAAATCGGTGGTTTTTGACTTTGTAGGAAATGAGCTGACCTTAGTCCTTTGTCCACCACAACCCAAATAGGGTCAAACTGTCTACGAGTTCGGTGTAGACTGTTACAAAGTCCATATTGATTTCATCCCACTTAAAGTACAGGAATGCTGATATCTTGGAGTACACCCCCTGATCTCGTGTTCGACTTTCACTTATTGGCAATTCGAGCATGGCACCTGTTCTGCGATATCCGCTTCATGCCATTCTACGTGCTTTTCCCGTAAGGCATGATTCATTTGTTGGCACACGGATGGACAGAATATCCTAGATCCGTGAGCCTCGTGAAACATTCGACTCTAAATCCCCACATTCGGGACACATAAGCGACCACGAAGTATAGAAGCACTCTATCTCCCCTTTGGAGAAGACTTACACCTTCTAACTATGAACAACTTCTTTCATTTTTACTAATATTGGATCTTCATATTTCTTATAATTCACCTCTATTAACAAGGATGACTCTAACCCTTTACGAACCACTACCCCACCATCGGTCATGCGAAACTAATCTAACTCCCAACGGTGCAAGTCGATGTACCTCCTTTACCGACTCCTTCTTGTCTTCACTCACATGTGACACACTCCATATAGAAAGTCTACTAAGGCTATGTGCTACCACGTTGGCCTTACCGGGTGTCAAGGACACTCGTGTTGTAGTAGTCATAGAAATGGGTCCAACCACCTCCATTCTTTGGAGATTTAGTTCCTTTTGTGTGAACACATATTGTAAGCTATTGTGGTCCATGAATACATCTACATAAACTCCATGCAAGTAGTTTCCTCAATATCTTCAAAGCAAATACTACACAACCAACTCAAGTTCATGGGTAAGATTAATTCTTCGTGAATTTTTGGCCCCTGCGGAAGAATATGCTACGATTTTCTGTCTTTGCATCAATACACATCAGTCTAACCCTCAAAGCATCACGATATACAACGAAGCCATCGGCACCCTTGGTAAAAGGTCAACAGGAGTGCTTTAGTGAGTATGGCCTTCAACTCTAGAAGCTCTTCCACGAAGCATCGTACCATTGGAACTTCACCTTTTTGAGTCAATCTAGTCAATGGGGCTGCAATGGATGTAAAACCTTCCACGAACCTCCGTGTAACCGCTAAGCCAAAAAACCTTCGTCTCTTTGAAGGGTCTGCAGTCACAGGCAGTTCTTTCTTTTGCCTTTATTTTACAAAGTCCACCCATATACCTTTACTTGACACTACATGTCCCAAGAATGCAGCGATTTCGGCTAGAATTCACATTTGCTTAACTTGGTATATGGTGGTTGTCCTTGAGGAGTGCAGGTGCTACCGCTTAGGTGTGCGGCATGTTCCTCCTCACCCCGGGAGTATATTAATATATCGTCAATGAACCCCGATCACGGGTATATCCAAATATTCCTTGAATATCTAATCATCACTATCTATAAAGGCTGCCGGGAGCATGGTTAGTCCAAAGACATAACAACAAATTCATAATGGCCATACCAAGTTACGAAAGTAGTCTTTGGGATGTCATTCTCCGAACTACAGTGGTGATACACATGTTTGAGATCTATCTTGGAGAAATATTTGGCACCATAAAAATTTTGATTGAATAGGTCATCAATCACGGGTAAAAGGGTATCTATTCTAGATGGTGACCTTGTTCAAGCTTGTCTATAGTCAGTAAAAAGGAACCATCTTTCTTTCGGATGAACAACAAGGACACCCCATGGAGACTTACTGCGTCTGATGAAACCCTTATCTAGAAAATCCTTCAATTGTTTCTTTAACTCTTTTTAGCTCAGCGAGGCCATTCGGTAGGAGGAATTGATATGGGTGCGTGTCGGGCAAGAAGTCAATCTCAAAATCAATCTCCCTCTCGGGAGGAACACGTTATAGGTTATTTGGGAATACCTCGGGATCTCATATACCATCGAGGCCCGACTAAATGGTCGAGGTCTCGAGACATGACCTCATAACATGACCAAATGGTAAATACAGCCCTTCCCAATCATTTTCCTATCCTTGAGATAGGAGATAGAGCGACTTACGGTATTGTTGAACCACCTCAATCTAACACCAGTTCATTTGGAAAATCGAAACTCCATCGCTCTAGTCTATGGTTAATAGAAGCATAACATGCAAACAGCCAATCCATGCCCAAGATGATGTGCAAATCAGTCATAGCCAATTCTACTAAGTGCACGGAGGTAACCTTATACAATAGACAATAGGACAACCTCTATATACGTCTTGCTATGATTGAACCACCAATCGGAGTAGATACGGAAAATGGTTCGGACAAGATTAGGGTGGCTCCAAGGCGGCTAGCAATGTAAGGTGTCTGAGGAACAATGCGCAGCTCCACGGATCTAACAAAGCATAAGCATCAATATGAAAGACTCGTAACATACCCGTGACCACATCGGGAAGACTCCTACTCATCGAGAGCAAGTGCATAAAACCGATTCGGCGGCGCAGTGAACCCGATCGAAGCACCTTCTTTGATCAGCGTGCCAGGCTGGTGAACTAGGCTGAAGTACGGGCTCCACTACCCCGAACTAGCGGTGTTGCGGGCAATCCCTAAGCTTATGTCTAGGTTTTCCACACACAGGAAACAAGCGTCTTAAGCCCACCAAACATTTCCTTGGGTGATTTTTTCCACAATTAGCACAAGATGGACAAGTGTGCTCCATGTGTGCTATTCGACCCCTCGGGCGAGGCCACTGCTCCTCTGACTGTCTGAGGCTTGATGAGTCTTGGCTGAAGATGGTGATGGCGTAATGGACTTTTGTGCTAGGGCTGTGGTGAGCCCACCCCCGGCCTCGGCTAGGAGAACTTGTAGCTATCGAGGTCGCCCTCCCTTGGCCTCTCTACCTTATGTGTTGCCTCCATCTCTTGGGCATAGAGAGTACGATCCGTGGGTAGTCCATATCTTGATGAAGCATGGCGGTTTTGCGATCTTTGTCAAGATACTCGGTACTCCACATGAATCACCCCCGCCCTATGGTCCATCACCGGCTTCGGGGCATACTTTGACGGGCAAGTGAACTCAAGTGAATACTCTAGCCTTTGTCATCTTTCCCAGTTTGAGGTTAACAAACTCGGTTGCTTTCAATTCCCTCATCTCCCGGGGAAGAACCTATCGAGAAAGGCCATGTGGAACTCATTCCGATTGATAGGGCTGCTCATGCATCTTGGCCTCATTGCTTGAACCAAATGTAAGCGGCCTCCTTTAGCTGATATGAGGCCAAGTACACACACTCCTCATTTGTCACCCCCATCACGAGTGACCTTTATAATCCCTTCAATGAACTTGTGTGGTTCCTCATCAACCTTTGCCCCTGTGAACTAGGGAGGGTTCATCCTTAGAAAGTCCCATAGAGTGAGGGTTAGGAATGAAAAACCCCTTAAAAGCATGAAAGATAGAACAAAAAACGGCGTAGTTTATAAGTTAAAAGTGTAGGAGTTTACAAAATGCCTAAAGAAAGTGGAAAAGCTGTGGCGGTGCCCGCGACTCACAGTCGTTGTTCCACCCAATGACTCATTGGCCACTCGTCGGTACACTAGAATTATTTATTCATCGGGCCACAACCCACATAACAACTCATCACCGGCAACCAAGTGTGAAGCACCCAGTCGTCAAGTACCTTGAAATTTCTTTAAAACCCTGACTTCTCCTTCTAATGATTGACTTGACAAGTCGTTTCTACACCCTAACGACTCGTCACATCCTTCCATCCTTCTGCTTGACTTCTTAAATGATGTCACCACCCAATGATCGACATAATGAGTCGTTTCCACACCTAACAACTCGTTATGTCCATCTGACTAAACACATTGCTTAAGGCTCCTATCCTCCACCCAACGACCAACTTGACAAGTCGTTGCCGGGAAAGAATGACTTATCAAGTCGTGCATGGCCCTTGGTCCAGATCACATCCCTTAGGCGGTTCCCCATGGTTACGACCACGACTCATTGGGTCACGAGTCATTCCTTACTCGTTACGCAGCAAATTTCGTGACTTTTCTGTTTGAACTTCTTCTAACTCGAGGGGTTTGATCTCTAAAGGCTTCCAAGGTGTTACATCTACTGAGAGTCATACTTTCCACTTCCTCTTATTCTAGCCTTTTGATTTTCTAGGATTACGAATATGGCTTGTACAATTAAGAACGGTCGTATTAAGACACATGCTTGGCTGATTTTACGCCCTTTTAAGCTATTTTGCACAATTTTTTCTCCAACACTTATTTTCCCTATAAACAACGAAAAAATTACCTCATATACATATAAAAACCTATGTCCATGCTATTTTCTCGGTTTTAAGCATAGAAAGTGTTGTAAACCCAACATATTAGCGATCGGTGAGGCATAGAAAGAATATGACCAATCCATGCAAGAATGAGGTTGAAGTTCACCATGTCTAACTCTACTAGATCAATTGTGGTAACTTTATGCAACACTATGACTACATATCCCTATTCACACAATGGCTCTAATTAACTCACCAACTAGAGTAAGTGAAAATGGCTCTGAGAGAATTTCTAGGCTAATGTCAAACTTTAACAGCAATGTAAGGAGTTATGAAACAAGGTGTGGGTCTTTGATCTAGTAAAACATACACATCTATCTAAAAGAGTCGTACTACGTCAGGTGAGTTCTCTTGGTCTTGAGGAGGATAAGGCGTAGAAGCGAGTTTGACACTAAGCGCCACCTGTACGAGGTAGTACCCCTCTTGAGCTGCTATTATGGTGGACCTTGATTTGGGTAATCTCCTCAAATTTGTGACCCAGCTGGCCACAACCAAAACAACCCTCCTTACACAGACGACACTCACGGATGGTTCTTACCACACTTCAGGCATACTAGAAGGTCTGCGAGGCTGCTGGAGACGTGGCTCAAGACTAGGAGATTCGTGCTCACTTTTCCAATCATTGCGAGGCTTGGAATAAGGAGCACTGGCTGCTACGGAAGTTGGAGGTCTCTATTGCTATTGAGGTGACTACCACCGCTCAACCTCTAGTAGGAATACTCCGTGACTTGTCTTGGCGCTTACTCTCCCTCTCAATCTCTTTCAATTTCTTTGCCTCGATCTACTATGCATTAATAATGAGTCTGGAGATGTCCATTTTGTTGATAAGCATGGCAGTCCCTGCACTCCTTCACTATGGTCTGGAACTCCATTCACAAACTTGAGCATGCGAGCTCTTGGCTCTCTGACCATTTTTGGGCATACTTCGATAGTTGAGTGAACTTTAAGCATACTCCTGCCAGCTGTATTTTATCATTTTGCCTTAGATTCACAAACATTGGTATTAGATTCCTTAACTCCTAGGGGAAGAATCTATCCAAGAACAACATCCACAAACTCATCGCATTCCGCCTTCCCTCTTTCCATCTACTTATACCAATTTTGAGCCACTCCTATCAGCGATAAGCGGCTAGATCTATACTTTCTATAGAGTAAGACCTATAATTTGGGTGATCTTCATTCCTCTTCAATAAACATCTATAGGTCCTCATCGACCTACCACCCATGAAATGTTGGGGGATTCATCTTAGTAAAATCCCGGACCTACAGCAACATTTGTAGAACCATTATATTTTTATGGTGGATGACCTGCTTGTTAACCTGATTGGTCACTGCCTGAGCTAGGATTTGGATAGAATCCTGAAACTCTACAGGACACACCTGATTTGTCCTTAGGGGCCAAGCCAAAAGTTTAGCATTTTCGATCCTCTTTCTTTTTTGGGAGGCATTGTTAGTTGAAAATTGCAGAGCATGAGTAGGAGGATATTTTAGACACTAAAACTCTATGCAAGATAAGAATCTATAAGAGAATTTCTTTAAAATGCCTCATAGTCTCCCCCATTATAAGTGTGGCGCACTTCAAACTACATGAAAAGGACTCTGCAGCGTAGATTTTAGACATCCTAGCACACTTTAAATCGAGGTTACACCCCGAGTTTTCACGGCCCAAGATTACACCTTGAGGCATGACATGGTACCTAGGATCACAAGTGACCTAAGAAATCCATGGAATATCATATTTCTATAAGGCCCGATCTCTTTGAAAAATAAAAATAGCGAAGTTATTGAAAATATCAAATACTAAATAACAATAATAGTACAGTGCTAAAATGCAGGAACTCAAAGGCAGATCCTTTATATACTATCTAAAAGCCTTCTAAAAAACTGATAAGTTGTTAGGACAAACCCCTAACTAATAATTTCTAAAACTAAAGTAAAAATAATATCTTGAAATTGGAAACTCCAGGCATGGAAGATGAGGATTCACTGCGAAAGCTACCAGAGAGAATCTTTGAGACAAACTAATTCTGCGGTCACGAGGTAGGCCACAGGCCTAAATCATAAAATGTAAGCTCTAAGAAATATCACGATTAATACTTTCCAATATGCGAAGTATGTGAGATATAAGATAGCACAGAAAACTAATTATACATAAGCTGACTGAATAAAAATCACTATGACCATATTTGAGAACCTAAATATAACAAAAATTTTAAAATCTAATTATACTGTAAGAAACGAAAAGCTAATTGAAGTTCATAAGAAAATCTTTAATATGGAAGACCCGGGCCCCGGACAGGGTTTACTTGTTCTCTGGATTGAACTATACTGTGTGAGGCTATGAAGCATATAACTATGAGCTGGGCAGGAGTTGATGTATACACCATCGAGAAGAACGCTATACCTTTCCGGTATAATGGCTGAAATTTGTGTGATCACTATTGGGACTCATTTGGGCTGTGTACGGTGGCACATAGTTCTTGGAACCTGGTGGGTAGACCTAGCCTATGATTTTTCATTATCTCGTGAAACTAATTATATCTGGCGGTGAGAAATAGCTCTAAGCGTGTCCTGGACTAGTGGAACTACTTTTATTCTAGAGTCTAAGGACCTAAAAATCTACTCTAAGACTTGCGGGCTTTATAAGAAAGTGTGTAGCGAGTTTAAAGCGATAATCATGTTGTCCTTCAATACCTCTTGAATATGTTAGTCTTTCTAATATTAAGTGAAAAATATTAAAGCATTTACTCCATCAAGCATCATGCTAAAATTCATAATTTCAAGTGAAAATATCAAATTAATAAATAACTCTATTTGAATTCCAAAATCATACAAGTTCTTCAAAATTATGCTAAAGATGGAGCCACAAAATCACCTTACATTCATTGTGAAGCCAGAACCATGAATTCACTTTAATATGCAAACATGAAGTGTAAAAGCACCATTAAAATTAAATTATACAGTTAACTAAAACCTGCTTCTAATCTTTTCTGAAATTTGGAAATAATAAAGTTTCTTGTCAATTATTTGGGACACAAGGAGGAGCAGAAACTACTTGTTGAAGTCCCACATACCTAAAAAATAAATCTGTTAAGAATTATCTTACAGGCTTTGTCTTGAAGATATGGTGCCTAGTTCTTAGCTTGGAAGGAAAGTTCTAAAATCTACATAGTAGCTACAAGTATGGGATAGAATGAGAGAGAATGTCAATTAATCATAATTTCTAGCATTGCACTTGAAACAATGTAGTTTAGGTGTTAGGAGCTTGGTTTGATAAAAATGCCACTTATTAACCATTTCAAATTTAGCTATTCAGATCCAATGATTTCGAGCGAGTCATTGGTTGTGATCACGAATGCTGGTGCTTGATGTTTGTCACGGAAGTGCCACCCTCTTCGTTCTCACGATGGATGACACAAAAACTCAGTGGTTTTAGGAAACATGAGATTCATTATCACTATTCCTTCGTCACCGTGATATTTTGATGAGTTCATACTTGAACCCATGGAACCAAAACAACAACTCGTTAAATGAGAAAAATGATAGTGGTTTTCCTTGTACTATTGAGATGTTTGAAGCGGTTCTAGATTCCCTCATTAGATGGACAAAATGACCTATACCGTCGAAAGCAATGGTCATTTTTACCAGCCATTTTCATAGAGGGATTTCTAACCTTTTTTTGGATTTCCTCTAACAACTCTATGATGAGTCATTATACCCAAAATGACTCGTCATCTCGTTGTTCGGAGGAAATATTTGTCAGGTTTTTAGGTAATGCAAGAAGGGTTGGGCTGACTGTAGTTACTTCACACAATGGGTCATTGTATCACTATTAGTCCGAATGAAAACTACAATGCTATGGCTTAGACAATGGGCCGTGGCCACGCCTAATGACTCATTAGTTGATCGTAGGAATAAAGAAATTTTCTATTTTCATTCCAAATGCAGGTTTTGGTCTAAGGAACTTTTTAGTGTTTCACTCTTGAATCAACCTAACTTTCTCCACTACCCTGGTTAAGAAAATCGGGGGCGAGAAGTAATTTTTACCTCTCCAAATTCAAATTAGCAAATAGGTGATCTATATCTTATCCCGCCATAAAGCCTCATAAAGGGACATTTGAATATTGGCATGGATTGTTATTATTGTAGAGAAAATTCAATAAGCAATAAATGTCCATCTCAACTACCTTTGAAATCAATAGTACACGCCATCAATATGTCCTCGAGCATCTGAATGATGCACTCGGCTTGACCATCTATCTGCGAGTGGAAAATTATACTTTCGAGATTAATGCATTACCCAAGCCTCTCTAAAAAGACTTGAAAAAAAGTGAGGTGTGGTGAGCACCTTTATCAAAAATAATGGACATTGGGATTCTCCATGTAGTTGAACAATCTCTCAGAAGTATAACTTGGTATAGTCTTCTATTGAGTCCGTCGTCTTGTGGCGACTTGGTGAGTACGATCTAATTACCCAAATCGAATCATGATTTTAAAATGAGAAAGGTGGCATAGTCTATATTTAATCCATCTCCCACTTCCACGGTGGTAGTTCTATACTCTTTCCTAGCCGTCGGGCCTTTGATGCTGTTTTAACCATTGACAATTCAGATACTTAGCCATGTAGTTCATTATAATCTTTTTAATATTATCCCACCAATAAATTTCCTTCATGCCATGATACATTTTAGTAGAACCTGGCGGATAGTAATAGCCGGGAGCCATACGGCTCCACCATGATTCTCTCCCGAGAGACTATCCATATTCGAGACACACAGCTTTGCCCCAATTCTCAGAGTACTTACTCTTCCTTGCTCAAAAGACATAGTTTGGTGCTTGTGAACTCCTTCCTTTAGTTGGAGCAAGGTGGGATCATCATACTTCTTCCCTTTCACTTTGCCAAACTAAGGACGGTGTGCCTGTTAAGCACTATTACCTTACTATTCTCAAAGTCTAATAGGCAAACCCCTAGGCTTGCTAAGCCATGAACATCTCTAGCCAACTCCTTTTTGCTTTGTTCAACATGAGCCAAAATCCTTATGGAGCGTCGGCTAAGAGAATTAGCTACTATGTTAACCTTTTTTGGGTAATACAAGATGTCAACATTATAGTCCTTAAGCAACTCAAGCCACCTTTGCTAAGACACTTATGAAAATGTCCACATAGACTCCATACAAGTAATAGTGCCATAAATTTTGTGCAAAGATCACTTCAACCAATTCTAAATCATGTGTTGGGTAGTTTCTCTCATGAACTTTTAGTTGCCTAGAAGCATACACTTTTACTTTTACATTACGCATCTAAATACCACGGCACATACTCGAAGCATCACAATACACCACTATCCCATTGGTTCATGCAGTACAAAGTCAATATATGAGTTGCTTAGTCAACCTAGTCTTCAAGTCTTAAAATTCTCTCACAAACCTATGAACACTAGAACTTGGTCTTCTTTCCCAGGTAAACTTGGTTATGGGAGTGGATATAGAGAAAAATCCCTCCACGACCTGGGTAAACCAACCACACCATACACAAAAAGCTCCTAATCTATATGGTACTTGTGAATCTTGATCAATCCTTCATTCCCTCAATCTTTTGTGGATATACCTTAATGCCTTCACCTGAAACACTGTCACAACCCGAGCTGAGATCCTAGGTGACGAGGGACCTAAAACCACGAATGACACCAAGATAACTCATGGTATATACATAGCATGATAAGAACCTCACAAAAGTAGAAATAAAGCATAGACATGACATAAACATAAGTTTGCATATTGTAAGGATAAGAAAGCATAAACACCACTTAATAATGTTGAATATCTATACATGATAGTCTTAAAAGCCTCTATTATTATGACGAGCTGAAGGGACAACACACTGACTAGCTCACCATGTCGAAACTAAAAGAAATGATAAAAGCATTAAACTAACAAGCTCCCCGGAGAATGAGGATTGCCCCAAGAGAGAATAGGACTTGGACTAATCATGAATGAGCTATCAGCAAGACTGAGCTGGATCACCCAAACCTATAATCATGAGATGATATAGCATAGAGTATGAATTCGGTATATTAAATGTCTTGGTATGTAAGATAAGTAATACTGGCAAAATGATGGTAATCCTTGAATACAAATTGAAGCGTTCCTTGAGAGTAAGGACTGTATGCTAAAAGCCATAAATATGAAGTATACATATTCATAAGCTTTTCATCTTAATTTGGACATAATGGCACAAAAGGTTTAAAAATAAATCATATAACTTTTTATGCTTGAAATCGTAAGTGAAAGCTCGCCAAAGAGCCCGATCAATGGGTCAAATATTCTATAAACATAATATCATAAGTCATGAACATCGGTAAGCTGAAATAATGAGGAGCAGTGAGAAACTTTAGCACCTCAGATCTGGGACCAAATAGTAACAATAGAATAGAAGTTTCGGATACGGTGCGGGTAATGCGGGGTGTGATGACGCGTCACACCATTAATGTTTGATGCGATGTTCCTTCATTCCCTTATGATGGAGTTTAAAACCATTAGTTGGATGACGATTTGTCGGTTGTACGATGAGATCCCGTCCTTTAAGATGTTAGGCGGTAGAAACTGACGGACCATCAAGTGAGTGAGACCATCAAGTGAGTGGCGGCCCATACGGGGACCGTCACCTACACCTCGATTTTAGCCCCGCTGTTTAAGGCTGATGAAGTGGATGACCATCCGTCAAACAGTAGCGGCCCGTTACCTTGATTGTCACCCAGGGTATATTTTTAGTCAAATCTATTTAAACTTGGCAATGGAGATAAAGCAGCGTCAAGCTTGTGATGGTGCCACTTGTCTGCATTAGACCGCATCACAACCATGGAATTTCAGATTTTTGAATATTACCTAGGGGTATTCTCATACATTCCCACTATTTTTACGCCCGTCTTGCGGTATGGCTTGGCACCTAGTGCCACATTGGACTCTGAGCTGACCTGGCTGGGCATACGCACATCTAGTGCCTTCCAACAACACATAAATGAAGAAAATAAATAGCTATATCTCAGCTAAAAATACAGCCTCGGGTAGACAATGCGACACAACAAACCTGCATAAAAATAGCTAACCCACAATCACAATAATCAAGAGATGTTATGTGGACTAACAAGACCACCATGCTATCTAAATCTTAACAAAAGAAAGATAGGAAGTTATTGATCGCGGGCAAATAGCATTGTCAAGTGATACTTTATAACTTAAATTAGTCTTGTTTATCTAAGTTATTTTATACATTTTCATGAAATTTTATATAAATGTGAATATATGTGCTAACTAACATGATTAGTCCTTGTTTTGTAGTTTTCAATGATTTTTAGGAACTAAATCAGAAGTTGGTGAAGGAAAGGAATGGAGTTCGGAAGCAACGAGCGAAAGTCGGCAAGAGAGAAAGCCATGGCAAGGCGCCGCGCCCGGGCGCGTGCCTGGCTGTGCGTGTGCACGCGCCCAGCCGTGCCACGCCAATGTCAGAGCAACGCAGGCACGGCAAGCGAGCACAGCATGGCTGCGCCAAGCGCCGTGCCAAGGCATGCCACCCGCGCGACAAAGGAGGATGCCATCGCGCTGCCCGAGCGCGTGACACGCGCAACGAGCAACCCAGGGAGTGCTAGGAGGGTGGATTTTTTGGGCATTTTCGAGAGAGACTCCGTGTTTGGGCATCACGGAGCGGTGCTCCGGTGCACTCCGTGACACGTTGCTTGTTATTTCGGGAAAAATTCACTCCTAATATAAATAGCACACTTAGGTTTATTTTTACATATTCGACTTGGTGGAGCAAGAACGTGGGTTACGGGCGATTGAGGGCCCATCTTAGGGTTTCTCTCTATCCCTTTCTCCTTTCTTTCAATTGTTTGTGGCATGATTTACACTCATTTAACGATGTTTAATCCACAAATGAGTGGCTAATTTCATTTCTTCTGCGAGGTTAGGAACCGTTGTATTGAAATGTAATTGTTGATCATTTGGTTTTTCATCTTTTCTTCCATGGTTGTTCTATTAATTCTTGTTCTTCTTGCATTAATGTTGGCCAATTTTAATGTAAATCTAAAGTCGGTTTCACTTGAGAGGGCAAGAAATTGAAAGTTGTGAATTAACGAGTATGATCTTTACTTAGTTTGGGAAAATTGAGAATTGATTTACCTTGAGAATGAAATATACGAAAGTCACTCTGTAGTCAAGTGTGGAATCGGTTTTGTATGGCTTTAACATGAATTTCTTTTTATCACGAAATGTAGGTGAAAGGTTCATGATTTTAAGTTGGGTTAAATACGAAGTTTTAATCCATAGGCGAGAGAAGTTCCGACTAGCAACCGGAGAAAAGATAAACCAACTTGTATCGATATTAATTTCTCTACATGTTAGTTTAGCCTCGGCATGCTCACATTCATAGTTCGAGACTCGCAGCCTTATGCCTTAGTATAAAATTAGATAACAAAAATATAAAAACTTTTCCTCACATTGTTATGCGCATTTTTAGAGTAATAGTAAATTGACGCTTGAGTAGATTTGCCCCGTAGTCAGTCCCTGTGGATTGATGCTTAGCTTACATGAGCTACTTACTGCACATTCGACCACGTGCACATGCGTGTAGTCATCGAACATCCGAACAAGTTTTAGCGCCGTTGCAGGAGGCGGCAATTGGTAAACAAAATTCTTAAGTGTTAGGTTATTATTTCTATAAGTGCGACAACGTAGTGTAATTTTTTTTCAATCTTTTGATTTTTTCGGATACCCTTCTTGAGATGACATCGTGGAACATAAATGGTTTAAATGGGGAATACTCATATTTTGGCCAGACCTTTTCGAATTTGGAGGACACCACACCGTGGCAACATGCTAACACGTGCAACATATGTGGTGGCCAAGATGGCCATTGGGATGGCTGTCCGAAGGCATACTCCTTCCCGAACCCCTACTATGATTCATACATTTGTTTTGATGAATAGGCATGCTGAAAATGAGGACTTGGGACACCAAGCTGAGTAAAGACATGTTTAAACAACTCCTTGAGCAATCGGGAGGCAATGAATGAGGCAATGGAAACATTGATAAGTCGGGAGGAGAATGCTGAGGCTCTAAAAAGGATGAATGTTAAAATTCACGGAGATGGTTCTTTGAAATTTTGCGAAGCTTGTGATAAATTGCGGAGTAGCATTTGGAAGCGATATTCAAGAGGAACTACAAAGAGAAGGTAAAGGGGTGAATTTTCAGATCTTGGCCCGACATTTAGAACCTCTTGAGTGTCCCGTGATGAGCTCATACTTATAGAAAATTCGTTCAGGGGAGAAGAGATAGAGTATACGCCATTTGACACTACTGGAGAGACATATGTCTATGCGGAGAAGAGTATATTCAAAATGGAGTCAAATCACACGAGTTTTAGAATCAAGGTGCATTTGGATTTCATTTGAAGCATTTTCTACCTTGAGTTTGGTCGATGAAATAGAAATAGAGTCTTCCAAGCTTATAGAGAAATGTCGAGAGGAGGTCCAAACCCCACTGTGTTCATGGTGCCAATAGCCAAATGACTTCACTTGCCCAGGACCAATAAACGTGGCGACATCACGCTTGGTCACGACAATTTTCACCACCACCGGGAGCATAAGAGAATTAGAGAAGAAATTAGGGGGTGAGATTCATATCCTCAGGTGGAGAAAAAAGCGGTGAAACGTAATACGTCGTGCCGCGACGTAAAATTAAGCGGTTTGCTTGGGAGAGCAGCAAAAGGGTACCATGGGTATCCATTTTAATTTCTTGCATTAGAGAGTTGATTTTATTTTATTTTTATCTTTTGTTGTTTTGGTGGAAAGTTAAGCACAAATGGAGGGGAAGTCTGAGTACCCGTAGAGGAGGAAGCTAACAAGCATGGAAGAGAAAAAGTGTGGTCGAACACCTTTGTGCAAAGTTAAGGAAAGCATGATGTTAGGCCCAGGCTAAAGGCCTCGGGGAGTACTTCTCACCCTTTTAATATTAATTTGTTTATGAGGACACTGCTTTGATTTAAGTGTGGGGTGAGGGAAATTTCAAGGGAAATTTCAAAAAATTTAAAAAAAAAAATCAAAAAATTTTCTGTGCTTAACAAATCGTTTGGTAGATGTAATGCTTGTGAGAATTGTGAGAATTTTGAAAATAATTTTGTAGTCAAGCATGAATTCATCACCCGTTGGTTTCTTATCGGTTCTTTTCCGACGGGAGGGGTCTTTGAACCGAAGAATAAAATTTTTTCTTGTACGTATATAATGTTTGTAGTCATAGTAGAGACTTTTTCTGACGATGGATGGATGACGGCCAGTCTTGAGGAAAATTAGTCAATAGGTTTTGGTTTTGAACATTACTAGTTGATGCTTGATGTTCTTCTTATATATTGTACATGATTGTGAGATGCAAGTATGTTCGAGGTTGGAAGCATGCCAGTTTATAACTTTGTTTGAGACACTTAGGCTCTTGAAATTGACTCAAGATGATTGAAGCTTAATGTTTGAATTCGTGTGATTAGGTGAGCAAGAGTGCATTGAATGTGTCTTGAATTGAGCATGTGCCATGAGTGTAAGGTTTTGAGTATTACATTGCTATTGTGGAATGTCTAGAACTTTCGTGGTGTGTTTATAAAACGAAATGAAGGATGTGAATTTTAGGAGAGGATTTAGGCATTTCTTTGAATGAACCTAATTGTTATCCCTCATTTTACCTACCTTGAAAAATTAAGCCCTGAATTCGCCCCCTTGAGCCTTGACCCTATTCTTTGGTTGCAGCGGCAACATAAGCAATCCTTTTCTCGTATCCTTGAATTTGATCCAGCTCCTAAGCGCACAGTAGAAAAAAATACGAAAGTAAGGAGTGAGAAGAATGAAAAGCAAAGGAAAATGCGAAAGTTGTAAAAATTGAGAAGGTCAAGGTGCACTTGTGTGAAAATGGTTGATTATTAGTAAGGAGTAAGCAAATGAATGAAAGGTATGTATAAAACTCCTTACTAATAAGCTAAAGTGCCTAAAAGAAATGGGGAAACGAAGGGGAACAAAAAAGTACTAAGGATAAAAAGGTGAAGCTAAGGGAAGGGAAGTTGCCAATGAGGCGTGATGTATTAAAAGCACTTAGGGGAAGATACTTTCCTCTACTGACGAGAATAGTACCACCTACCTATATCAGAGTTACATTACAACCTCAAAAAGTCCTACTTAAGTCCACATTCATACATCCTCAAATTAGTGGAGTAAAACACTAAGGGTGAAACATGGGGTCATGACATGATGCATGTGAATTCTTTGTGAGTGAGGGTAATTCTATTCATGTACCACACATGTTGTGATGTATAAATTGTTTTTGCATGTGAAGTGGAGGCTAACTCTCTTTAAGGTAGAGACACATGTTTAATGAGGACCATAATTCATGTGGGGTCTCTTAATCGGTTGATTTGCAGGAGTTTGCTAATATTGAGAGTCGATTCTTGAGGTTAAGAAGTCTTAACATAGTTGTATTTCATTTAATTGATCAAATCGGGCATGCTTTATTTTAGCTTGTTATCATAAATAATCATCATAGCCGTAACTTGAATTATCTTGCTAAATTAGTTATGTGTGATTATCCATATTCATGAGATGTAAAAGGGTTCGAGGACGAACCTGAGTTTTAAGTGTGGGGTAGGTGATCGCGGGCAAAAATAACATGTCCAAGTGATACTTTATAACTTAAATTAGTTTTGTTTATCTAAGTTATTTTATACATTTTCATGAGTACATATAATTGTGAATATATGTGCTAGCTTGACATGATTAGTCCTTCTTTTGTAGTTTTCAATGATTTTAGGAACTAAATCGGAAGTTGGTGAAGGAAAGGAATGGAGTTGGAACTTATGAGCCGAAAGTCGGCAGGAGAAGGCCATGGCAAGGCTGGTGCGCCGAGCCGGCGTGCCCACGGCGTGCGTGTGTGCCGCGCCAGTCACGCGCCAATACCGGAGGCAAGCGCGCGAACACGGCAAGCGAGGCACGGCATCGCGCGCCCGGGCGCCGTGCCCGCGGCATGCAACCCACATGCAGCAAGGAGAGTGCCATCGCGCGGCCCCGAGCGGCGTGACACCTTGCCCACGGCCCGCCCAGTGCAGATTAGCTCCGTGCCACGTTAGCTAACATGGAGAGCAGCTCCGTGCCACTTTAGCCCTACAGGCGAGTTAGTTCGGCCTCCTCTCGCGAAATCGACTTGAAACTTGTTCGACCCTTCCTCGGGCCCCTTCCTCATACGTATGGCACTCTAAAACACTTAACCAAAAATAGGTTGATTAAACATTAAAAACTTCACGAGTGTAACATCCTCCCCCTTAAGAAACTTCATCTCGATTGTTAACTTCTACTTGCAAAAGCCTTAACCTTGCAATTGCCTCTGGAAAAGTTTGATGGTCTCATCTGCAATATGGACTATCCAAAAAACTAACGTAGAAGTCAATACGAGTCTCCACACAATACTATGGCATTCATTTCCCAATAGTAGAAATCAATTACTCACATATACATGTATATAATGCAACTTATGAAAGAACAACAACATACCTCTGGCTGCACAATCGATTAAAATTACGAAATAGCTGAGGATATCAGGTTTTTCATATCATCTTACACTCCCGAGTCATCTACTTGTGGTTCTTATTTCGCCATAACACTTTAACGGAAGCAACGTCTTGTTCTTAGTCTACGCTGCCAATCTATTGTAGCTATTGGAGCCTCTTTATAAGCTAACTCCTCAGTGATTTGGGGCGTCTTTCACTAGGAAAATCTGGAGGGATCTCCTAACCCCTTCCTCGACGGTGATACATGAAAAACTTGGTGACGATTCTAGTGCGGAGGTAAATCAAACTTATATGACACACGGCCTATCCTTCAACGAAACTGATAAGGCCCGATAAACCTTGTCTTTGAGCTTGCCTTTCTTGCAAATCTCATCACCGCTAATTAGTGAAACCTTGGGGAATACCCAGTCACCCACATTAAATTCCTAGAACAACCCAGCTGCACATCGGCATAAGATTTACAGCGGCTACGAGCTATCGGCGAGCGTTCCACAGCTTTACTTTCTCTCTTTTGGCGCGAATAATACTGGCCCAATCGAAGGCGATTCTCCTACCTCAAACCAACCGGCTAGCGATCACATACGCCCCGCTATAACGCTTTATAGGCGCCATCGAATTATTCGAATGATAAGCTGTTATTATAGGAAAATTCAATAAGCCGTAGACGTTTATCCCAATTGCCTCCAAAATATAGCACACACACTCGTAACATATCCTCAGCGTCTAGATGGGCATTCTTCCTTCCGATGCAGGCCTTGGAGCGATCCTATATCTCAAAACTTTGTCCTCGTTTACACGGAAATCTATCTTCCCCTCATGGACACTATTTCTAAGATGAACTTGGCTAGGATCTTCATCTTGCATTTCTTTCCTTCCACAACCAATGATAACTTTGCGGCATTACGGATTGCAGCTCCATTGTCTCTTGATTCTCTTGTCTGACGACTAAGCGCTAGGCGTGCAATTCTCAGGCCAATTCCCGTTACTCAGTATCAATATATCGAACTTCATGGATTTCTTATTAAGGGAATTTGCTCTGACATTGGCCGTTCTGTGTATTAAAATATTCACATCATAATCCTTTAACAACTCCAACCGGCAATGCTACACCAAATTCAACTCTTTCTAGATGAAAATATCTTTGCCAGGCTTTGTGATCAATGAATATATTTACGTGGAATGCCATACGAGGGCGATGTCTCAATATTTTCAAGGCATAATCATTGCGACTAACTCCAGTCATAGGTAGGAGTAGTTCTTCTCATGCTTCTTAATTTTGCACAGGAAGCATAGGCAATCACCTTACCATCTTTGCATCAAAACACATCTAACCCGACACACGGAAGCGTCGTAGGCTATCACCTATGTTCCTGCGGCAATGCTAGCTCATGCTTCCTCGGCTACCTAGAAGCATAGGCAATGGAAAACTACCATGCTGCATGAAAACACATCCCTAACCCGACACACGGCGTCACAATGAGCGCATCACCCTCCGTTCCTTCGGCAATGCTAGCATCGTCACGTGTCAATGTTGTCTTTCAGTCCCACAGCTTGCTCACATGCCTCGATCGATGGAATTTTGCTTCCTTCACGTCGGTTTGGTTAAAGTCTTTGCTAAAGTGGAAAAATCCTTCCACAAACCTTCGCAATGAGCTAGCCCCGGGAAACTACGTACCTCGGTCGAGTGGTAGGTCACAAGCCATGTTTTCACTTTGCCTCTATATTCTAACGTATCTACTGTATACTAGCATCGACCCAGTATATGGCCCAAGAAGGCTATTGAATTCAGCCAAAATTCACATTTAGAAAATTTTATATATAATAAAAAAAACTTTAGAATTAAATTAAAAAGTTTGAAACATTATTTTAAATTCCTTAATTTAATTTTTAAATAATTAAAAATATTATTAATAAATACTATCACAAACAAGTCCGGTATGAAGATGCAGCGTTGTTCATCGAGGTCATAGCGAACACTGCTGAGGCATTTGTCGATCAAGAAGGACATGACTAGAAATTCAAAGTGGCCAGAGTATCTAGTCGTGAGCGGTCTTGGAATATCTCTTTCACGAACACAGACCTGATGATATCCACGATCTTAAGTCAATATTTAGAAAAATACCTCGCTCCCTATGGTGATCAAATAGGTTTTCTATTCTTGGAAGCGGGTACTTATTCTTGATAGTGACTTTATTCAATTGTCGGTAATCACCCTACACATACGAGAGGGTGCGAGTCCTTCTTCCCCAAACGAAGCTAGCGCACCCCATGGTAAGAATTTTCGATTACGATAAAGCCACTTGTCTAGAAATCCTTGGTGTTCCTTTAATTCTCTGGGTTCAACGGGAGCCATCGATATGGAGGAATTGATATGGTGAGTTCACAGTAGCCAGATCGTGCAAAATCAATTTCCCTTTTGGGGGAATACCCAGGGCAGCTCATCTGGAAATACGTCAGGAAATTCCTTTAACCCTTTGGAATAGGCGAAAGTTGGGATGCCTCGCGAACATCCCGAACTATGACAATATGATATATACACCCCTTTTGCTATCAATTTTCTTGCCGAAGATAGGAAATAAACCTACCTTTTGGGCATGGATGTACTACCTTTCCACTCCACGTCTTGCCTCCCTAGAAAGTGGAACGGGACAATCTTGGTCAAACATTTTACATTGGCATAGCATGGAGCTAGCCAATCCATACCCATAATAGCATCGAAATCAACCATTTCGAGTTCTATCAAGTATACCATAGTCTGACGACTAGCAACCTCTACTGTACACTCCCGATAGACCCTCCTGGATATAATAGAGTCACCAATGGGTGTAGACAACACTTGAGGAAGGTGTGAAGCAGTTCAGACATAATACTAAACTTAAGAGACCACTAATGGTGTAACATAGGACAAGGTGGATCCTGGATCTATCAACACATAAATCAGGACAGACCAAATATTTATCATATTTGTCACAACATACGGTGATGACTCGACTCCTGTCTCACAGGTAGTGCATAAGTACGAGTGCAGGTGGCACCTAAGCTGGAGGCCCACGATCTACCTCGGCGCTACCGGCTAGGCGGGGGCCTATGCCACGGTGATGCTCGAGCTGATCCTGCCGAGAACTATCAATTGACCCCAGTCACCTTGACCCGCCAAACAAAATTCCTCATCGATGACCCTCCTATCCACAAATGTATCTTTGTGGAACTATACTTGCATGCTCAGTGGCGTCAGCACAAATATGGAAAAGGAGTGACATCGTAAACCCACTTTTCTCCACTCTCCTTCTGTGGTGCCTACTAAACATTGCGACTTGCTGCCTCAGCTGGGCACACTCCTCTGCCAGCGCTGCAGTGGAGGCGAGAGTGCAGGCAGCTTTATCCTAATGTCGTGGCCTAGGTCCTCCCACAGGACTCCTCATAATTCCCATCAGGTCTTTCCCTACAACACTTGCTCACGACTTGTCTCCTAAATACGCTAACATTTATGCATTACCTCAATATTGAGCAAAAGCACCTTGTAAGCAATCATATCCTCTCATGATGTGCATTGTCGTCTTAGTCTCAACACATCCCAGGTTCGGCCCACGGGCGATATCCATATCCTCTCGCAGTGTGGCTGTGATGCAGGTCTCAACATATTCTGGGTTCAGCCCCATAATAAAGCGGTGTACCCTGGCTGGCATTGTATCCACAAAGGCTGGCTCATATTGAACCAAGGAATCAAACCATATGGCATATTCCTGAACACTCATCGACCCCTACTTCAAGTGTAGGAACTGATCAACCCGGGCCTGTCAAATCTCCCGCGGTAGGTAATAATCCAAGAAAGCCTCTAAGAAGCTGGTCTAGGTCGGAGGGGGAACATCTCTCCCTCGAGACCTCTCCCAACTCTCATACCAAAGTACGGCCATGTCCCGTAGCTAGAATACCTCCAGCTCAACTAACTTTGTGGGTGTAGCATGCATCACCCTGAAAATCCTCTGCATCTAGTCTAAGAAGTCCTGAGGGTCCTCGGTATGATCTGTCCATGTGAATTGTGGGGCACTTAGTGCGTGGAACTCTTGGACCCTCGAGCTGCCAGGCCCTCCTATGGATTCTGCAACTGTAGGTGGCACTGGCTGGCGCTGAGCAGCCATCATCTGGGTTAGCATAACCACCGCACTCCTGACCTCCTGGTCAGATGGTACGGGTATAGAAATTGCCAGACGCGGTGCCGTCACACCGGCCGTCCCAAGTGGCTCCTGACATGGTGGAGACTGCTGGGGAGGTCGAGATGATACCTATGTATCGTCTTCAAATCGGGCCGATTTTGACCGAGGCTGAGGCACCCCGCCCTCTGATCATTTAAATAGTTAGCTTCCTCCTCAGACTCAGATTCACATCCATCATTTCTCGAGGACTTTCCTTAAGAACCCACAACATTAACTTTCTTAGCTCCAGCTCCCATCAGATGCTTAGCAAGAAACCCTATAGTTGTTTTAATCTCAGCAATATCTTGATCAGGCTCTTCATCTTTTCTTCTCTGTTCTACAGACATACCAACTGCATAAGAACCAGCGGGACTCTCCAACTCTCTAGTGTGCCAAGCGCGGTTGGTTTTGTTGATCCTGTCAATTAGCTCAGCAGCCTCTTCATAAGTGTGGCTCATAAAGCTTCCTCCAGAGATGGTGTCAGCCACCGCTTTGGTGTTAGCATTAAGAGACCTATAGAATATCTCCAACAATGTATCAGATGGAATCCTTTGATTTGGCACCCTTTTGAGCTTCTTATTAAAACGCAACCATGTCTCATGAAGTGCCTCTTAATTCAATTGCCTGAAGTTATATATCTCATCTTTCAACTACAACGCCTTTGATGGTGAGACGAATCTTTCAAGAAAAGCTCTCTTAAGTTCCCCCCAAGTAGTGGTTGAATCATTTGGCAGCTCAGCCAACCACATCGTTTCCTCACTCCCTAATGAAAAGGGAAATAACCTCAGTCTGATTGCATCCTGGCTCACTCCCGGTTGTTTGTATGCCTTACAGATGCCTACGAAATTTGTCAAGTGAGTATGGGAATCATCAGTTGCATGACCCGCAAATATTCCCTTCATGTTGAGAAGTTGGATCATAGCACTTGTAATATCAAACTTTTCCCCAGTAGGCAAAGGGGGAGGGACTATAGCTCTAGTGGCACCAACTTCGTCTATATCAGCATCATCCTCCTCAACGAAATACCGGTGTCTCTATTTTTCTGGACCTCTGTGCCTTCTAGCACGTTCTGCTTCAGCAACTAGCCATTTCTCTTCAGCAACCCTAGCTTACTCACGACCTTTGGCCCGAGCTTGCTCCTCAGCCAACATTCTCGCTGTGGCTTGGTCCACTGTCTCCTATTCTTGTATGTTGGCTATTCTTCTTAGAGTCCTTAACGTCTGCTCCAGTTCGTGATCAATTGGAACCAGGGGATTTCCTTTGCTCCTAGTATCGGGCATGCACGGACCTAAGACCTGTTCAAGACAAAAACAACAATAGAAAAATAAAAAGGAAATAAGAACCAATAGTAAAGCAAACACAATTAACAAAAGCCTTAGCCGTATTCCCCGACAACGATGCCAAAATTTGATGTCTCCCAAATTACACCTCGTAAATGTGACATAAAGCATTGATATCAAATATAGAACCCAAAGAAGGTTGAGGTCGATCCCACAAGGAAAATGGAAAGAACTTGAGTTAATGTGAATGGCTATTACTATCAAATTACTTATTTCCTAAGGGGGAAAGAAATAAAATAATAAACAAAAGTAAAAACTACTAGATTTTTAGATAAATGTTGGTTTGTATTCAATTAACGAGTTGACTAGTATTATGTTCCCCAGGATTTCATAACCACATGGATTTTACACTAGTGATCTATTCCGGTATTTAACATGCAATATTGGTAAGTTAAGTTCGCCTAAATGGTTGATCCACTATCTAGATGATTTTCACCATGCAACTTGGTCTATCTATGGGTATATGCTTAATTAACCCTTACCCTTAATATTGGATTAGCTATCCCCGAATAAGTTCAAGCTATTAGATGAGGGTTGATAGTCTCAAATCTCCGTTGTTAAACTCTTTTCCTATTCTCTACCCCCTTGGTCCGGTAAGCAAGAATAAGGAAAGTCCTAAAGTTTGCAACCGTCAAGAATCAATTAAAATCAAAGAAAAAACAATACATGCATTAAACCCCGTTCATGAATCATTAAGTGTTTCACCTGTGTGTGTTAGTTCATCTTAGTTCCCACAACCCTAGTTATGGGTTTAGCTACTCATGTTTGAATGATCATAATCACTAAATATTGAATAAATCATAATTGCAACTTACAAATTATCGTAGAAGAAAACCAAGTAAATTGAATAAAACTCCAAACTTTATGAATAAATTCTAATGTTTCCTTTGATCCTCAAATTCAAGAACAAAATTGTAAACCTTGTTTCATGAACCAAGAATAATATCACAACACCAAAATCTATATGAAAAATAGTAATAATAAACTGTACGACAAAAATAGACCTAAAAGGTGTATTTATAGTACCAAGAAAACCTTTTCCTAATTAAAACTTGAAACCAGGTCATCAATGATCACGAACTCAGTAACGATTTGTTAAGACGTTTGACGAGTCGTGCTTTGTTAAAAACAGTCATCCACAGCATCAAGCCCAGTCGTGGAAATGGATCACCTAATGACTCGTTGTGCCAAGGCACGAGTCATTAGGCCTCTTGTGGTCCAGCCTCCTCAATATTCCAGTGCACCCTACGAGTGGCTCCAGTGATCTTCCAACAAGTCGTTTGGTCAGAAAATGACTCATTACGTCGTCTGTCGACTTCACTGGCTAATTCTTCAATAATTCCTCTCCCAGTCTTCACGACTGGCTTCACGACTCGTTACCAGTTGTAACGAGTCATTCCCTCAACCCATTAGGTACACTGTTTCTACCTCTTCAAAACTCAATATTTGCCCACGAATCTCAGCAACGAGTCGTGCTAATTGCCAACGACTCGTGAAGTGCTTGGCAGCCTCCTGTACAGTTGTTTTAAACATTAATTTTCTCATTTCACTTCCGAACCTGTTTTCCTGCAACATTAAACACAAAACGCATCGTACCTACATAAACATACCCGTACTGTGCATAGTTTCTTGATTTTAAGCGTCGAAAGTGTCATAAAATCAAAGTACATCATTGTTGCGTCGGCGTGGCATTGCACCATATTTTTTTTCTTTAATTCTTGCATAGTGCATTTCTTCTTCAGCTTCATTCTGAATATCAAATATACCAATATCCATCAATTTTATCCCTAAAAACATCTAATTGCATGTGTTTTCCATTTTTACAAATATATAACATAATCTCATGCAAACACACATAATTTGTTCTCAAAACATAGTAAAGTACGGGTAAAAATATGTCTACGAAGAGCGTAAATACGCCCTTCATCAGTTGCCAACCAAACACAATGTCGAAAAGTGTTTAAAAAGAAGACCATATGCCCTAACTCTAAGATTGCATTATGCTTTGCATCCTCACTTTAATCCACCTACTCAAGAGCGATATCAACCAACAATGAATAGTCTAATGGTTGGGATTCCTCTTCTTGTTCCATGCATTGGCTAATATCAACAACACTTTGGAGTTGGGCCTTAGACGCCTCAATGTTTTCATTCAAAAGACCCTGCAGGCTATGGGCACTTGAGCCAAACTGGTCTATCTCTTGTCTAACCCCTATCCTCTCTTCCATATGAGGTTACTCTTGAGTATTATCTAAGACCATGACTTGCAAATCATTACAAGTTGCAACCTCAGCCATCATCTTTGTGAGTTTGGCACTCATCTCTTTTAAGGCTTTTCCTTGTTCATTAAGCTGCACTCTCATAACTTCCATATGCTTCAGGATCAGTTTTTCCATATTGCTCATTTGAGAATTTGTTTCTCCTCTTCTTATTCTTGTAAACATCAAAAACAACAAGAGGATCGTAATAGGGACTTGGGGAAGGGGAATAAAAATTTGGAAAATGAATCCAATGGCCATCTAGACCACCACATACACCACAAGTATGATAGTGTTGCCACGAGTAGGGTCCTCCACAATTCAGACACGGATCATCAATATATGCATACCCATCATTCGACCCATTTATATACAAAAATTTCATGTTAAGAAGAGTGGTAAAATACAAAAAAAAAATAGAAAAATCTATACAATATACTTACAAAAATATAATACTTGAGTAGTGAAATAGAAATCCTAAATAAAAACAATTAATTCATATTCAAGTCCCCAACAATGGCACCAAAATCTTGATGTCTCCCAATCGCACGTGGTCATCAAGTAATATTGGATGGTGAATTCCTGATTATTGACCCCTCAGAGACTTATCAGATCAATTGTTTAAGGTTACTTCTTTATTTCTCTATTCTAACAAAATAGATATAAATGGGGAATGGTTTGAAGCATTAAACTACTAAACTTGAAATGTAAAATTAAATTTTGATTGTTGCAAACTTGTTTGTACTTCAAATGATGATGAAAATCTAGGGACTTGGCACTTTGGTATCAGGTTGAGTTTTCAAGACGTGATTATGCTAGATTAATTCTTCCTAAGGTTGCTAGTTGCAAGTAACTATATCATTTATTGCCACTCACCCGAGCATCCAAGAACTATCTCATGAACCCTAATGTCTATATCCCTATGGTGGCAGGAGAATCATGAAACAACAGTTATGCCTACTAGTATTTAAACAAATCAGGGTTGAAGGGTATATCCCTATCCTCAATAACTTCTAACCTTCAACCAATGGGCCAAAGGATATTCAAATTCCTGTTTTACACTTACTTTTAACCCTTTTGGTTCCCTGTCCAAAGTTCAACCAAAAGCCAACTGATTTACTCTCAATGTAATCAATCTACTGAATAAGAAATTCAAACAAGTGAATTTAAATAACCTTTTATGAAGAACTAAAACTAGCATTAATCAGTCTTTCAAACGTCAACCATCAACTATGGCAAAGATCCTAGAATAGGCGTTTAGCCACTCATAGACAAGCGGAAAAACAATAAAATAATCATTATTCAAAGTAAAACAATAAAGAAAAGAAGAAACCTAAGTAGAAACTTGTCTCTCCTCCAAAAGTTGCATTTACAACCTTCTACGATCAAACAAAATGATGAATGATATGCTAAAAAAAATCGACAAAAATCCATCTAGGAAGTGTCTTGCACTCTGCCCCATCAATAGCCCTAAGTCTGGGTAAATTTTCCTATGAAGTATAGCTCCGACTGCGCCACTCCAGCGATAGCACTAATGTGTTAGCAAAATTTCTGAACGTCTAAAAACCTCTGGCGCCCAACTCCATCTGTAGCACCACAATGTTAGTTAAATTTATGAGCTTTAGGACCCTTCTAGCGCCCCACTCCATCCATATCACTAGAATGTTGGGAAAATTTCCTATGTCTGGAATGCTTCTGGGGCTCCACGCCATCCATCTAGCCAAGGTGGTAGTCAAACTCTCATCTTCGAAGTCAAGGACCTGGGGCCCCACGCTATCCGTAGCACCAACTTTGGGGGATATCTCTGAAGCACAAGTATTGGCGTGCCACACCAGCCATAGCCCCAGGCCAACTTTCACGAACTCTTCTTTTTCACACATTGGGTCATTTTTGGGTCCTTTTTCCTTGGTTTCCTACTCAAAACATCTAGAAACATTCATTAGCTCAAAAGACTCATGGAAACATGAATTCATATATTTTATAAGGATCATGAACTCAAAACAAGGATAAATATGGGTAAGAACATATAAAATGGGTATAAGAATATGCCCAACATCAACCACCATCTAGGATTCATCCTTATGTTCTACCCACCTTATCATTCTCAAAGTATCACCAAACGACCGAAAGATCATAGCCTAATAACATTGTGCCATAATTTGTACGCAACTAGAGAACACAATATACTATATAAAAAACTTCAACATAAGACTATATTAACAGCCCCCAATTCGACCAAATAGGGCCGCAACCAACAATACAACACAAAGCAAAATTGATACCTTCCAACATCCTACCATCGCACGACAACCTACTAAACTATTACCCGAATTCAAGACCTCAATAGATGAGGGAAAGCACAACATACCACAGTCTGCAAACAATAATATAATAAACATAATATCAATTCACAAGGCAACAAACTCATCCAATATTGAAAATCACGATTACGACAAAATTCAAGCCAAAGAGAGGAATCGAAAGCCTTAACATACCATATAGTGTTGAGACAAGGTTGGTCGATATACACAGCAATATAATGATTAACTACAACACCAAAACCTTCCACTCAACACCAAAAATTCCACTCTAAGAACATAACACGAAAATGGCACAAGACAAAACTTATTCGACGAAATTCTTATGGATTTAGCGGTAGATAATCAAAGATAACCACCTACTAGAATCAAAAACCTCTTAGAAAACATAAACATACTAAGAATAAGCAAGAAAAAATAACATAACAATGACTCACCAATGGATAGCTACTAAGAAATCCAGAAATGGTACCAAAACACGAGTTACACAGAGAATCCCGACTTCCTGACATCCAAAATCAAGTTGTAAATTATTTTCTACCCTTAGGATCAACAAGGAAATGAAAAGGGGAGCTTGGGAGAGGTTTTCGTCAAGATAGTTGGCTGAAAATTGAAGATATGAAAACAACATACCAATGGAACTTAAATAGTCCTCCACCGCCTTAGCCGTTTTCGACGTGCCTGCTTGCGCGGTCTTGAGAATTTAATTTGATAGGTCATAGGCCACCTAACTCCTTATATATTGGGAGAAAAGCTTCGAGACATTTTACCTAAACTTTAGAGAATCTCAAGAAACAATTTTGTGATAACTTTTGCCGGCTTTCTTTCTACAACTTGATAAACATCCAATCATAACATATGACCATAGAGTGACTCAAATATATCAAAACACTTCCTTCTTAGTACATTAAGTACCCTTAGTCCTACCTTAAAAGTACGTACTTATTGCTCAAATTATCTGGAGTGTTACACCTCCCCTTTAGAAACATTCTTCCTTGAATGTTGGACGACACGCATGATTCCAATACAAACACTTTCAAGACACGACATAGCCGCACACAATCACAAAAATCTTGGGTCTACCACAAATAACTCCAAACAAAACAACCTTGCACCTTACAGGGTGCGACACAACTATAGCCAAAATCGAGATAAGGACCTTACCTGCCACCATGTCTAGCCATTGGCTAGCTATCGTCCACCACATCGCAAGTATCCCTGCATATGTTAGCAAATGTGAGTCTAGACGCGACTCCTATGACAGCTGACATCTCGCATGATTTTAATACAGAAAGAAGGGTAACCATCCTAAATATCCTACAACCTCCTATTTATAAGTACATTGTGCAATGCACACATAAACAAGACTCTACTAGACATGGCTCATAGACTCTCTAGGACACAAACTGCTCTGATACCAAGTCTTTTACACCCCAAACGTGGAGGATCATGACTTGCACCCTATTCCGCACCTGATCGAGCACACCCTGCAATACATCTAAGTACAACAACCTAGAACTAATGAGGTTCGGAAACACAATGTCTATACAATTAGTGTTAAACAATAAAAATAGAAGCTAGCTAACAAAACAACCAAGAGATATACAATAGGTAGACATAGATATTGTCCTCAAAATGAAGGAAGTAACTGAAAAATAAATGTTGTCCTCAAAAGATGAGGATCACCAATTGTAGCTGCTGATATCACTTGAATAAATAGATTAACGATGCTAAAGCTGAGAACCTGCGCCTATATCATGATACGATACAACATAGAAGGTATGCGTCGGTACTTTGAATGTACTGAGTAAGTGAGAGAAAATATAAATAATTAGAAATGAATAACTGAAATAAAATGACATGTAATGACCAAATGAAATACTGAAAATTGAACAACTGAAATATAACTGAGATGGTCAATAATGACCCTAACTGATGGTTATAGACATGCCCTGAATCTGAGATACTGATCTGGGCTAAATGTACTAAACTGAACTAAACTAAGTAAATTTGAAACTGTACTGAGCTGAGCTAAATTGAAACTGTACTCACTAGTGGAGGAGTCTAACCGACATATAACAACGTGAGCTAGATGTGGAGTTTGATGTATACATCCCATTGATAGGGCCCACTATACCTTTCCAGTATATAAATACATGAACTGGGTGATCACAATTCTGGGGACATAAGGCCAATAAAACAACCTACGATGGTAATGTAGTTCTAGGAGCCTGGGTGCGCTAGAACCCCGGTCCGCTCGGTGCTAAGTCCTACTCCTACTGTATAGTCCTAGTCTGACTACTAAGCTGATAGCTTGAAACTGGGGTCCAAGACTAAATCAGGGATACCTATATGGAAGTACCTTGAGAGTCTTATCGGACCGTATTCTATAACTGGCATTCTAAGACTGGTCAAAGCTACTTATTTGGAAGCGTCGTAACCATCTAAAGAACAAACTTAAACTGAAGTTGATAGTTCTCAGACTTGTCAGAGCTGCTTATCTAGAAGAGTCGTAAACGTCTAAAGAACCAACTAAAATCTGGTAACTGATAAATTTTTCTAATAACTAATAACTGGAAGGCACCACTGACACCTCAAGAAAAGTCTATATTCAGACTAATCAGCTGACATTTCTAAAAATACTAAGTAGGCTAGTATTCTGACTAAAACTGGTCTAGCATGAACTGATAGATATAATCAACTTATATTAACAATATGGGAAATCCCAACACTAATAGAATCTAGCAATATGAAGAACTAGTCAATTTTGCAAGACTCTAATTTGCTACATTCAAAAGCTAGGGATAGAATGCATTTTACAGGAACAAGCATCAACATAGTCAAATATAACTAAAATTAGCATGAATAATATTCCACATGATATAGACGAAGTCTGGCTGAAAATTCAGTCACATTCAAAAACTCAAGGACTTGAACTTATAAGAATTTTTGAAAAGATTTTTGGGGCACAAGGGAAGGACAATTCCCTTGCTAAATTCTCACATACCTGGTGATGAAATCCCGGAGAAAATCCCTTGAGAATATGAGAAGAAAAGTTTATTTCCCTAGCTTCTACTCTAAGTTTTCTGAGAAAATTCTACGATCTGACTTCTGAGGAAATGAGAGGAATGAAGTATATCGTCAATTACCCCTCTAATTTCCCTGAATATAACCCAAAAATACGTAGTTTAAGGGCTAAAAAAGTGGGAAATTACTAAATATCCCTAGGTAAAAATTAGAAAAACTGTTGACAGGGACCACGGGTCACTCAACGAGTCATTCATTTAGACCATGACTCGTTGGACTAGTCGTTGGTCTTGGGCCTGGGTTATTTGCTTACTGGAATTTGCAACAAGAGGGACCACGACTCATTGGATGAACCAACGGGTCGTTGCTAGCTTCCGTGACCACTGGCAAGAAATCAAACAAAACATTAGACCCTCTCTCCAGCGGGTGACACAACGACTCATTGCTTGAGACAACGATTCGTTGTCACCTCTCATTATGTCAACTGGAAATCCCGAAGGGTTCTTGAGCTTGACACCACGGGTGGTGACAATGACTTGTTGAGTCAAACAACGGGTCATTTTTGCCACTCATTGTCACTGAAGGAGATACCTAGGAGCCCAACTAACGACTCACACCACGAGTCATTGTATCACATGACGACTCGTTGGTTGACTCGTACATTCCTAGAAAAGGGATCATTAGGTTTTGAGATGGTGATGCAATGAGTGACAGGATGACTCGTTGTTTCTCACAATGGGTAATTTCATGTCCTGTTGGTTCCTGAAGGAACAAGGTAGGGCTAACCACGGCCCATAAAATGGGTCGTTGGAGTTGACCACAACTCGTCTCAGTCATTCTGAGGAAAAAATTACTGGTCTCTTCTGAATTTTTCTTACAAGGTCTAAGTTTGGTCTAGGAAAGTTTTGGGGTGCTACAATATATCGCCCTTGGGATCATTCATCCTAAAATGAAGCCTAAGACCGCTGGAAAACTAGGAAAAGAGCTACAAATTCCCAGAATGAGACTATGAACTGATTTCTGAAGGAATGACTGACTCTAAGATTATTTAACCATGCTAACAGAGTTGATGCAACTAGAATGCACATCAAAAATATAAATAGAGCTAATGAGTATGGAACTGAACAAAGTATTGAGAAGGAATTTAGTACCTGATGTTGGAACTGAATTGGAAGGGAATAAATGAGGGTATTTGGCAATCATGTCTTCTTCTACCTCCCATGTGGCTCCCTAAACTAACTGGTTCCTCTACAAGACTTTCAAAGAAGTGACTTCCATGTTTCTCAGCTTACAAGCCTGACGGTCTAGGATATGAACTGGGACCTCTTCGTAAGAGAGACTATCCTTCACTTCCACACTACCTAGTGTCACAACCGAAGTTTCATCACCGATGCACTTATTTAATAGTGACACATGGAAGACTGGGTGAACATATGCTAACTCTGGAGGTAATTCTAACTCATATGCCACCCTGCCAATCAGCCTCAAAATCCTATAGGGTCCCACATATATCCAACTAAGTTTCCATTTATTTCCAAACCTCATTACCTCTTTTGTGGGTGATATTTTCAGAAAAACCCGATCATCTACATTAAATTCTAACTCTCTCCTCCTCACATCAGCATTAGATTTATGTCGGCTTTGCATTATTTTCAAATTCTCTCTGATAAGTTGCACCTTCTACATAGCTTCATGAACTAAGTCTGGTCTTATCAAGGTAGCTTCACCAACCTCAAACCACCCTGTAAGAGACGTACACCTCCTACCATATAATACCTCAAAAGGGTCCATCTGAATACTGGAGAGGAAGCTGTTATTGTATGTAAATTCAATGAGAGGTAGGCCATCATCCCAACTTCCCTTGATATCTATTACACAAGCTCTCAGCATATCTTCTAAGGTCTTAATAGTCTGCTCAGCCTGTCCATCTGTCTAAGGGTGAAAAGTTGTGCTGAGCTTGACCTGGGTATCGAGTCCTTTCTGAAATGACTTCTAGAAATGTAAGGTAACTAGGAACCTCTGGGAGTTTTAACTGGGAGGAATTGTGCTGACTTGGTCATCAAGTCTACTATCACCCAAACTGAGTCATGCTGCTGGTGTGTGCGAGGTAGATGTGTAATATATTCCATATTCACTTTTTCCCACTTCCAGGTGGGTATGCTGATATCCTGAGTCATACCCCCAGGTCTATGATGTTCTACCTTAACCTGTTGGCAGTTCGGGCACTTAGACACAAATTCTTCAATGTCTCTTTTGATGTCGTTCTACCGGTAAATATACCGTAGATCATTGAACATCTTAGTTGCACCTGGGTGGATAGAATATCTAGAATTGTGTTCTTCTTCCAGCATCTGTTGTCTCAAGTCGCCTACATCCGGTACACAAAATCTTCCCTGGTAACGGGGCACACCATCTTCCCCTTTGGAGAAAGCCTCCACTTCTTTTCTGAGAACTGCTTCTTTTAGCTTAAGCAGTATGGGATCTTCATCCTGCCTTGAGTTAACTTCAACAACTAACGAGGAACCCAATCCACTTTGCATTACTACTCCACCCTCAGCTGGATCAACAAACTACACTCCCAACCAAGCTAACCTGTGAATATCTTTTTCCAGTTCTTTTCAGCCCTCTTCAACATGAGCCACGCTCCCCATGGACATCCTGCTTAGGGGATAAGCCACCACATTTTCCTAGGTGGTATAATACACTCATGTCATAATCCTTCAATAGCTCCAACCACCTTCTCTGACGAAGATTCAAGTCTTTCTGACTGAACACATACTGAATGCTCTTGTGATCGGTGAAAACATCCACGTGAGCTCCATAAAGGTAATGCCTCCATATTTTCAATGCAAACACCACTGCTGCCAACTCAAGGTCACGAGTCGTATAGTTCTTTTCATGAACCTTGAGTTTTCTTGAGGCATAAGCTATCACCTTACCCTGTTGCATCAGAACGCAACTGAGTCCCACTCTGGAAGAGTCACAATACAAAACAAACCCATTTGTTCCTTCCGGTAAGGTTAAAACTGGAGCAATAGTGAGTCGAGTCTTCAACTCTTGGAAACTCTTCTCACACGCATCTGACTGCTGAAACTTCACCTTGTTCTTACTCAACTTAGTCAAAGGAGATGCAATAGAGGAAAAATCTTCTACAAAACATTGGTAATAACCGGCTAGACCTAAGAAACTTCTGATCTCGGTTAGGGAAATAGGTCTTGGCCAGTCTTTCACCACTGCTATCTTTTGAGGATCTACCTGAATACCCTCACTCGAGACCACGTGACCAAGGAAAGTCACAGACTTCAACCAGAATTCACATTTTCTGAATTTAGCAAACACCTGGAGGGATTTGAGCATTTGTAGCACTATCCTCAGATGGTTAGCATGTTCTTCCTCATTTCTGGAGTATACCAGAATGTCATCAATGAATACAATGATGAACATATCTAGATACTGCTTGAAAACCCTGTTCATCAGGTCTATGAAAGCTGCAGGGGCATTAGTTAGTTCGAAGGACATAACCATGAATTCATGCTGACCATACTGAGTTCTGAAGGCTATTTTCAATATGTCACATTCTCTGACTCTAAGATAATGATACCCCAACCTGAGATCTACCTTGGAGAAACAACTGGCTCCCTGTAGCTGATCGAACCAGTAATCAATCATGGGTAAGGGATACGTATTCTTAACTGTGACTTTGTTCAGTTGAAGATAATCGATACACATTTTGAGAGTACCATCTTTCTTTCGCACGAATAATACTCGAGCACCCTATGGAGAGACACTGGGCCTGATGAAACCTTTATCAAGAAGGTCTTTTAGCAGCTCCTTCAACACCTTCAACTCAGCTGGAGAGATTCTGTAAGGAGGGATAAAGATGGGATGAGTGTTTGGAAGAAGGTCTACGTCGAAGTATATTTCCCGCTTGGGAGGGACTCCGAGAAGATCTTCGTGAAACACGTTAGGGAACTCACTTGCCTTAAGGTAGGAAAAAAATCGACCATTAGGCGCTGAACTACTGCCCATCCACTCTAAAACTGGCTCATTAGGAAACTAAAATATGACGACCCTAGTTCTGCAGTCTACTGAGGCATAATCGGAGTGTAACCAATCCATGCCAAGAATGAGATTGAAAATTACCATGTCTAGCTCTACTAAATTAGCTGGAATGACCTTATTCAAATACTGAGACTGGGTAGTTTCTATACACTTGGCTAACTCTAACTGACTCACCAACTGGGATAGAGACTGAGAATGATTCTGAGAGGACTTTTGGACTGATTTTAAACTGGACAGCTTCATAGAGAGTCATGAATGATAGTGTGTCTCCTGGATCTAGTAGGGAATACACATCTAGGTGGAAGAGAGGTAACATACTAGTGACCACGTCAAGTGAGCTCTCTTTATCCTGACGAGAGGACAAAACATAAAAGCGGTTTTGCACTGACCTCCATCCTTACCTGAAGTGGTGGCCTGCTGAGCTGGTCGGCCTATTGGAGCTGCTGAAGTGGCAAAATTTGATCTCCCCCATTCTGGTGATGGACATTCCCTGAGCAGGTGACCTAGCTGTCCACACCTAAAGCAACACTCTTTGCCCTAGATTATTCTTGCCACACTTAGGGAAAGCTGGATAACAGTTGCTGACGCTATGACTATGGGACTGCGAGCCAGAGGCTCAACCCTTCCTATCCTCGCGGGACCAGAAAGTAGGTGTGCTGGCTGAAATGGGTGTTGGAGCCCTCTACTACTGCTGCTATTACTGTGGGCGACTACTACTGCCAGACCTCTGGTGGCCATAATCTTATTGTCCAGTCCTAGCCCACTTATACTCCCGTTCCATGTCTTTCAACTTTTCTGCCTCAATCTATTGGGCATGGATGTTGAGGATGGAGAGGTCAATGTCTTTTATGAGCATCAAATTCCTGGATTCCTTAAGGACCAGGTTTGATATTCCATTGATGAACTTAAGCATATGAGCCCTTGATTATATATGGAGCATATCTTGACAACCGTGTGAACTCCAGTACATATTCCTCCATCGTCTTGTTGCTCTGCTTCAAATTCATTAACAATGCGACCTTAGCCTCCCTTAACTCCTGGGGGAAGAATTTCTCTAAGAATACTGTGGTGAACTCTTCCCACTCCACCAGTCCTGCTCCTACTGGTCTCCCTTCTTTCCACTGATTGTACTAGATCTGGGCTACCCCTTTCACCTGGTAGACAGCCAGATCAGCACCCTCAACGAAACTAACACCCATAATCTGGGCTCTTCTTCACACCCATGAAAAGGAATCTACTTGATGTGACTTTCAGACATCCTAGGATACTTTAAACCTAGTGCGCTGATACCAAGTTTGTCATGACTCGAATCTATACCTTGGACAAGACATAGTACTTGGAATCATAACCAACCTATGGTCTATCATAACTTGCTGACAATTTGGACACTTAGCTACAAATTCTTCGATGTCCTTCTTCATGCCATTCCACCAATAGATTTCCCATAGGTCACGGTACATCTTTGTGGCACCTGTGTATATTGAATATCTAGAATCATGAGCCTCATGCAACATTCGATTTCTCAAATCATCAACGTTCGGGAGACACAAACGACCCTGATATCGAACCACACCATCTCCCTCTTTGGAGAATACCTCTACCTTCTGATTCTAATTGTCTTCTTTTAACTTTACCAAAATGGGGTCCTCGTCTTGTCTAGCTTTCACATCAGTCATCAAGGATAATTTCGATCTATTCTGAATAATGATACCGTCATCGGTAGAGTCAACCAAATGAACTCCCAACCTTGCAAGTCAATGCACATCCTTCACTAGCTTCTTCTTCCTCTCTTCTACATGGGACACAGTTTCCATAGAAAGCCTACTAAGTGTGTCTGCTACTACATTGGCCTTACCCGGATAGTAAAGGACACTCATATCATAATCCTTGAGTAGCTCCAACTACCTCCTTTGGCGTAGATTTAGATCCTTCTGAGTAAACACATATTTTAGGCTCTTGTGGTCCATAAACACATCTATATGGACCCCGTACAAATAGTGTCTCCAAATCTTCAATGCAAAAACCACTGCCGCCAATTCAAGATCAGGGTCGGGTAATTCCTTTCATGAATCTTCAGTTGCCTACAAGCGTATGCTATAACTTTACCATGCTAAATCAATACACAACCAAGGCCAATTCTAGAAGCATCACAATACACCACAAACCCATCGGTACCCTCAGGAAGTGTTAACACCGGTGCCGAGGTGAGTCTATTCTTCAACTCCTGGAAGCTCCTCTCACAAGAATCCGACCATTGGAATTTCACTTTCTTTTGGGTTAATGTGGTCAATGGCGCTGAAATGGATGAAAATCCCTCAATAAATCCCCGATAATAACCAACTAAGCCAATTCTTCACCGCTTCTATCTTCTGAGAGTCCACCTTTATGCCCTCACTTGATACCACATGGCCCAAAAAATGGCACTGTGTTCAACCAAAACCCGCACTTGCTAAATATTGCATATAGTTGGCGGTCCTTGAGAGTCTATAGTACCACCCTCAAATGAGCGGCATGTTCCTCCTCGATCCGAGAGTATATCAGGATGTCATCAATAAACACGATTACGAACATATCCAAGTATGCCTTGAACACCCTGTTCATCAAGTCCATGAAAGTTATAGGAGCATTCGTTAGTCAAAAAGACAAAACTACAAGCTCATAATGATTGTACTGCATCTTGAAGGCTATTTTCGGGATGTCACTCTCCGGGACTCTAAGCTGATGGTATCCGAATTTGAGATCTATCTTCAAAAAGCACTTAGCACCCTGAAGCTGTTCAAACTAATCATAAATCCTTGGAAGAGGATACTTATACTTGATGGTGACCTTGTTAAATTTTCAATAATCAATACACATACGAAGAGAAGCATCTTTCTTTCGAACAAAGAGAACTGGTGCACCCCATGCGAATTTGCTCGATCTAATGAAACCCTTGTCTAATCGGTCCTTCAACTGCTCCTTCAACTCCTTTAACTCAGCTGGGGCCATAGCATGCTGTATTTTTAACTTGTATCTTACGTAATCATTATAGCCGTAGCTTGAATTATCTTTCTAAATTAGTTATGTGGGAGTCTCCATATGCATGATGTGTAAAAGGTTGTTCGAGGACGAACAAAGCTTTACGTGTGGGGTTGTGATCACGGGCAAAAATATCATGCCCGTGATACGCTTTATAACTTAAATTAGTCGGGTTGTCTAAGTTATCTAATACATTTTCATGTGATTTATATAAATGTGAAGATATGTGCTAACCAACATGATTAGCCTTTGTTTGTGGGGTTTTGATGACTTTGAGGAGCTAATCCATGAGTTGGTGAAGTAGAGTCTTGGAAATGGAATAAACACGCGAACGTCGGCAAGGAGGAGGCCCAAAACAGCCCGTAAATGCGTTGGCAACGTGCCACGGCGGGGTGGTGAGAAATGGAGCCAAGGCCCTGTATGTTGCCCAAGTGGCGTGTCACGCGCCAGCAGGCAAGGTCTTTGCCGAGGCTGATTTTGGGGTGATTTCCAGTGCTGCGGTCTCCGTGTCACAGAGCGAGTCTCCGATACACTCCGTGACACGGAGCCATCCCACTGACAGGCCAAATTCAGCATGTTTTCCATTTACTATAAATAGGACCCTTAGCTCCTAATTTCTTTTGGTCACGATTTTATTCTGGAAAACTGCCTAGGAGTGAAGGGAGAAGTGGAGAACTCATCTAGGGTTTATCAAATTCCCTTCTCATCTACCAATCTCATGTAAGTATGTAGTTTAGGATTAGATTAATAGTAGTGTAGAGAGTTTTACGGTTTCATGAGAAGCTAGAACCCTTCCTCTAGGGTTGAAGCCATGGATTATGATTTTAATTTTATATATTTATTGTTTGTTTGTTTTAATTAAGTTATTGATTGTTATTTTTTCGTCTTGCATTCTGATTTGTTGGTTGTTTTGTGATTGATCACCATGAAAGCATATTTGTTTAACGGGAAATAGCTTGAAGGCATTACAGGTCGAGGACATGAGAATGTGGGGAGCATGAAGCAATCTCAGGAGAGGTTGTTTGGATAGAAATATACCTAACACCGTGCTTGGTTGACACGAAGTTATGAAGAACCAACGGGATGTCATATCACCACTCGAAAAGAAGTAGTTGTGGCGGATAAGTTGCGTTAAATGGTTAGGCGCTATGAAAAGTCCCTAATCATTTCCTTGTAAACCACAACATAATGATTGCCCGTGACTAGAAAATTAAACTCCTCGCTCCACAATGATGCAGTGAGGCTATGTTACCGTGTTTAGAGGCTCAGACCATGAACATGCAATTCTAATTATGTGAAATAAAAATTGATAGTTCCATGCTTATTCCATTGCAAATCGTGATATCGCGTGATTAAGCGGTTTTAACTCTGTCGTTGCTCCTAGGCATTTCAGAATATTCGTTGACTGACTTAGACTTAATTTATCTCAATCGAAAATGTCTATCACCAACACTTTAGATATTTAAGATCCACACTAGAAATGGATAGTTAGAGGAATGATTAGATCCTTTGTAGGTTCGATATTTCGGTTCTTTATAAGAGCCACTATATTACTTACTTACGACCGTACTTGCGTGCGTCCAGCAAGTTTTAGCGCCGTTGCCCGGGGACTCGGCGAAGTTTGATAATTTATTTGTTTTGTGTGATTTTAGAATTTTCTTTAAGTGTTGAGAAACGGGTGTAGTTTGTCTATTTGCGGGTGACGGGTTGTCCTGCTTGAAGCTGTTCAGAAATAAGAGACCTTATTAGGCTGTTGCTTGAACACAGACGTCAAATCCATTTGCAAGGAAGTAGCTCTAGAGCAAAAGCTGAAGAGACTTCAAGAAAAGGTACAACAACAACCACCCGCAGAGCAGAAGCCACCGGTTGTCATCGGAAGCAATGGCGGCAAGACCGGTTCGTGAAGTGGCCATCACTAGCGACGAATGTGACCTCTAGTATCCGTAAACAGGAGCCTGGAGGGAACTGAGCTGGCAAGAATATGGTGCAGCTGTTGCATTCTGGTGGTCAGTTCACTGGAACGGCACATGAGGACCCGCAGCAGCACTTACAGAGCTTTCTTGAGATAAGTGACGCGTTTGTCCCCCTTACAGTGTCCACAGTTATGTCGGCAACCCTTTTCCCATTTTCATTCTTAGGGAGCGAAAAAAAGTGGCTGAAGGCTGAGCCACGAACTCCATAGCTTCATGGAATGACTTGGCTAAGAAGTTCCTTATCAGATTCTTTCCTTCAGGCAAGACTGCAAAGTTGCGAAGTGGATACTATAAGTTTCAGCGAAGCGTGTGCTTGTATATGGCTTGGGAAGATTCAAGTCATTGTTGAGAGGCTTGTCCCCATCACCAGCAATCAAATGAAGTTTTGGCCCATACCTTTGTAGAAAGTCTAGACCCACACACTAAAATATTACTAGACTCTGCATCGGGTGGGCAAGCTTTGGAGAAGACGTATGATGAGTTGTACACTTTGTTGAACAGAATTGCACAAGGAAATCGAGTGGCACGACGAGTCATCAAGAGAGCGAGGAAGAAGATTAGGGTTGACGAAGCGAGATGGTTTGAATGCAGCAGCAACTTGATTAGCTTCGTTTCAACATGGAGTTGATGACTCAGTTCAATAAACTGAGTATGCACCAACACCAAGTTGAGTTAATGCAGTTCAGCAAGCTCCGAGTTGGTGTGAAATTTGTGGTAATAATGGGCACAGAATCTTGTGGAGCCAATCAGGAATCAGTCAATTTGTTGGGAATGTGCAAAGGAGATGAGAATTTGGAAAAAAAAACTCCAACGAGAAATTGGCGGGGGCCACCAGATTCTTCTTGGGGGAAACCAAGGAATTTTATGCAACCTCAACAACATCGGTATCGAGCGGGAGCGGGCATCTTGATGGGCATAGTAACGGACCGCATTGAGGAAACACTACGAGAAAAATCATGGAGACCCAGAGTCAGTTAGCAGAAAATGTCGGGCGAGATGGCACGAGACTTAATGAATCAGCAAGTAGCCACCGCAATCTTGAAAAACAAGTGGGTCAAAATAGCAGCTGCTCAAATATGAGGCCGCAAGGATTGCAAGCGACGCAGTCCTAACCCCGACGGATCAATGCCATCGAGTCTTAGAAGCGGAAGAGCGGAAGTTGATGCGGTGCCTAAAGAGTTGAGAAAGGGTGTAGCCGGAAGTTGGTAAGACGAGGACCATCCACTGATAATGGAGCAAGAGTGCTGGGCAACAAAATGCACAACCTTCATTGCAGCCAGCACAAAGACCACCACCACCCTTCCCTCAAAGATTCAAAAGAAGCGAGGAGGAGGAATGTTTCCAAAAGTTCTTTGAGAGTTTCAAGAACTTCACCTAAATTTGCCTCTTATTGATGTCTTGCGGGAATGCCTAAGTATGCTACTAAATACTTGAAGGATGTGATGGCGAACAAAGTTAGATTGGGGATGTCAGACTGTAGCACTGACTGAGGAGTGCGATCCACAGGGTATTGAGTAAAATGCTCCAAAAGAAGCTCAGACCTAGGTTTTACTATCCCCATACAAATTGGTAAGTGCAGTCTTTCGAGCTTTGTGTGATTTGAGGCGTAGGTTAATCTAATGCCCTATCCTTATTCAACACCTTGGGGGTTGGGAGGGCGAGACCGACACGGTTGATGTTGCAGTCTTGCGACAAGTCATGATGACACCAATGGAATAATGAGAACATTCTCATCAAAGTAGGTAAAATTTATTATACTGTGATTTTATGTTTAGATTTTTAAAGTCGATGACCGGGTACCCCTAATCTTGGGACGGCCATTCTTGGCCACCGGAGAGCAGAGTGATTGATTTGAAAGAAGGGACCCTGAAAACGAGGTCGAGGATGAAAGAAACCTTCCGTGTGTACCAAGAAATAAACCCATCCATACACTGAAGCCTTTGTCAAGTTAGTGTGTTGGCAGAGGATAGTATGGGGTGGAGGGACCGCAGTGCATGGCCAAAGGCAATGTCAAGTGTTCGGCCCGAGTACGATAAAGGGCCTAATTTGGAGAAGTTGGAGAAAGGGAGGAGGAACAGAGTGGAGGTTGTTTCCTCTAAACAACAAAAAAGAAAAGGAGATGGTTCTCGAAGAGAACCCAGGTATGAGGATGTCAGAAGAAGAGAGCTGATCCGCGTCGAACCTGACATTAAAATAGAAATGTTAACCTGAGGCAACCCAAGGGTACCTAAAGGTACAATTTGTAAACTTTTATTTTTTTGTTTGGATTTTGTTATTTTCAATTTTTTGTTGTTTGTGTTTTTGGTGGAAAGTTAGGCACAGGTGGAGGGGAAGTCTGAGTACCCTCGGAGGAGGAAGCTGAAGCGCATGGAAGAGGAAAAGTGTGGGGTCGAGCACCCATGTGCAAAACGGAAGAGAAAAGAAACATGCTGAGTAGCCAGGCCTAAAGGCCTCATGGAGTTTTTCTCACCCTCTTGAAATGTTAATTTGATGCTATGAGGATCTAGCATGATTTAAGTGTGGGTGGAATTTCAATGAAATTTCAAAATTTTGTGCCCTAACAAATTGTTGGTGAATGTAATGCTTGTTTGGAAAAATGAGAAGAAAAATTTTTTGCGAGTCAAGCATGACTTCATCACCCGTTGGTTTTTCTTTTCGTTTCTTTTCCGAGTCAAGCATGACTTCATCACCCGTTGGTTTTATTTTTTGTTTATCTGTACATGTCTTTTAAATTATAGTTAGGGACTGTTCCCGGTGATGGATGGATGGCTGACCGTCTTGGGTAGGTAGATAGATGTCGGGTTTTTTTGAGACCATAGTGATGCCCCCGCAAGTATGCGTGTTGTACAAGTAATATAGTGGCCCTTTTAGAACCGGAATGTCAACCTACAGGGACTGGACTACGAGGAGTAAAAACCTTCTCAGTGTTAATTTACGTAACTATAATAATGAAGACAGTGTAAAGAAAAGTTTTATATTTTGTAAACTATATTTTATACTAAAGTCGAATAATTACCACGAGTGAGTCGGAACTATGAATGTGAGCGTTCTGAGGCTAAAACGAACATGTAAAGAAATTATCGATATACATGGTTTATCTTTTCTCCGGTTGCTAGTCGGAACTTATGCCTATGGATTAAGTATTTAACCCAACTTAAGAATCATGAACCTTCCGCTGTTTTCTATGATAAGAAGAAATTCATGTTCTAACCATACAAAACCGATTCCACACTTGACTAATACGACTTTCGGTATATTCTATCACGAAGGTAAATCAATTCTCAATTTTTCCCAAACTAAGAAAGATCATATCTATTAATTCACAACTTTCCGAGTTTCTTTCCCTCTCGGGTGAAACAGGACTTTTGGTTTACATTAACTTTGGCCAAATATTAATGCGGTAAGAACAAGAATTAAAATAGAACAACCATAGAAGAAAGATGAAACAACCAAATAATCAACAATTACATTTCAATACAGTTGTTCCTAACCTCAGCAAGAAGTGGAATTAGCCACTCATTTATGGATTGAACATCGTTAAATGAGTGTAAATCATACAAATAATTGAAAAAAGAAGAAAGAAAGGGAATAGAAAAGCCTAAAATTTTGTCCTCTCAACCCTTTGCATAACTTACGTTCTTGTCATAGTCAGAATAATTAAAAATGAACCTAAGTGTTTTATTTATACTAGGATAATTTTCCAGGTAACAACAACGTGTCACGGAGTGCATCGTGGGCACTGCCTCCGTGACACGGGTGTGCAAGCGCGGAGCTCTCTGGGGTGGCCGCCCGGGTAATTGCTCCCAACGTGGCATGGCATGCAACGCGGGCGTACCCAGCGTGCCACGGTGCAAACGCGCACCTTCCTGGAATGTCAAGATCTGGAAATTAATTCCAACGTGCCACAGCTCGATCATGGACCTTCTCTGGAATTTCTTGAATTTATATCTCCCGGCGAAGGGAATGCATCAGCGATGCGGGCGATGTCACGGCTCCATCGCGAGCCCTTCAAACGGTTCTCCACACACTACCTTGCTCGTTCCCGAGTCCATCTCCGATTCCTCCCAACATACATCTTAGCTCCATAAAAGTATGTTTTTCCTGCAAAAACAACGCTAATCATGTTGGTTAGTATAAATTCACACTTCCCTACAATTTACATGAAAATATACAAACATTGTTGGATAAACAAGACAAAAACGATGCATTTGAGTATCACTCGGGCATATAAATATGCCCCAGATCACCTACCCACACTTAAAATCTTGTTCGTCCTCGAACAATACTCCTACACCTCATGAAATTGATATCCCATCATGGCTGCTTTGGCTCGACTATCCAAGCTACGGTCATCTGATTATTTTCATAACAAATCATCAAGAAAACATGCATAGTATCATCAATGACGTTTAACAAATCAAGACCTCCTAGACTCAGAATCGATTTCGATATTGGCAAACACATGCAAATTAGGTGACCATGATATCCGACACGAATTTCATTCTTTCATCAAGCATGCGCCCTCACCTCTGAGAGAATTTCCCCCTCTTTTAATCACATGAACTAATCGTTTCATGCGGGGGCTTGTACACACCATTTCACTCTCTCTCCCACAGAATTCACATGCATCATGTCATCACCCATAGGCTTGCCTCTAGTGTATTACTCCACTAATGGGACCGTGATGTAGATCACGTAGGACTTAACGGGTTGTAATGTCGGCTATGGAACTAGTATATACTGGGCTAACCAATAATAATACATCCTTAAGCTTTCAATACATCCCATCACATTACGGACATAATTTCTTCCTTCCTCCTCCCTTTCTTGAAGTCTTTCTTTGTTTTGTCGCCACTTCTTTAACACACCGGACTAAACAAAAAAGATAAGTTATGTAACTTTGTTTCCTTTAAATCTGGCAAGTACACCTTTGACTCTTTTTCTTTCTTTTCATCACTTTTCTTTTCCTCTCTTTCTTTTCTTTCATCATTTCCTCCTTTACACTGTGGGAAAATTATATATTTTCTTGAGCGCTTAAAACTGGATTAGGTTTCAGGACAATGAAAAGAAGGGGTTAAACTTGGTTTATGCCCTTTTCGACAAGAAAAAATAAATATAGGCTAAAGGCTCGATGGGCCTAACTAAGTTTAATCTTCAAGGTGGATATGAAAAGGAAAACAAGAAAACTTTTGGTTAAACAAAGAAACGCCTACATCCTTTCCTACACTACACTTCCTTCATTTCGTTTCGTACACACAACGGGCAATTTCTAGACACTTCACGACGCATGGAATAACCAAAACTCATATGCACTCAATGCACATGCTCAACTCAAGACATCTTCACCGACTCTTTAATCAGCTAATTACAAAGAATTCAAAATTAGCCTCAATCACATCGAATCGAATTCTATGGCCTAAGTGTCTCACATATGTGTACATAAATTTGCATGCTTTCTAATGAATCATCTTTGCAGTATAAACATTATGTACAACACGCAACCAGGATTTCGTCGCCATAGAGTAACAACATGCATGGGATACAACCAACACACCAAAAATTTAAAATAAACTTCTCCTATCGTGCCATCCCTTAAGACGGTCGTCATCCATCCATCATAGGGAACGGTCACTATTTACGACTTCGATTCAATGGGACTCTTCTCGGCAAAAGAACCAAAAACAAACTCCGAGAAACCCAACGGTAAAATAGATATAGCGAAAATTTTAAAAATGTGATAATTTCGAACAAACTATTTACACAACTGGCTAATGGCAATTGTAACACCTATGACTTCTGAAACAAGAAATATTTACAATACGAACATACACACAAAACAGGTCACAGCTATTTTCAAGACACAACAACTGAACATACGTTATATACAAAACAAGACAAAAGTCGGCACCACCTAACTACTCCCCACCCCACACTTAAAATCGAACACTTGTCCCCCGGTGTTCATACAATCTAAAAACGAAGAAGGTGGGTGGTGAAACTCCCTGATCAATCAAAGTACTCACTTCTTGTCAGGTGCCGCCTGGGTCCCCATGTCTGAATCTCCCCGTCGTCCTTCTCCGAAGCTCAGCATCGGACTCCTCGCGACGTGCTCTCCTCATCAGTGGGGACATTGTCATCCACGGGCTCCACAAAGTGGGCCCACACGACATAGTGCCTGGTGATGAGCGCTAGTGTACAGGTCGTGCAAGTAATATAGCTAGCTCTTTTCTAAGAACCGGAATATCGAACCCATGAGGGAGTGGACCCATTCCTCTAACTATCCTTTATAAACGTGAATCTTAAATACCTAAAAAGTGTTTAGTTTATAGGCATTTTCGATGAAGGATATTTAAGTCCTAAGTTTGGGTCAACGAAGTATTCTGAAAGTGCTTTAGGAGCAACATAGAGTCAAAACCAGTTAATCATGCGATACTATGATTTGCAATGGAACAATGTAGGACTATTAATTCTTTGTTTCACATAATTAGAATTGCATGTTCATGGTCTTTCAACCTTAACACGGCAATCTAGCCTCACTGCATCATTGTGAGCGAGGAGTTTAATTTTCTAGTCGCGGGCAATCAATTATGTTGTGGTTTACTGAGAACGATTAGGGACTTTCGTACGTCTAACCATTTAACTCAGCAGCCGCACAACTACTTCTTCGAGGTAGTGATGTGACATCCCAAGTTGGTCTTTCATAACCCCACGTGTGGTAACCAAGCAAGGTGTTAGGTATATTTCTATCCAAACAGGAACCTCTCCCGAGATTACTTCATGCTCCCACATTCTCATGTCCTGACCTAGGTATCCAAGCTATTTCCCAAGATAACAATATGCTTTTATGGTGATCAATCATAAAACAACCAACAAATCGAGAATGCAAGGCAGAAATCAACAATCAATAACTCAATTCCAAAACAATATCATAGAATTACAATCATAATTCATGTATTCAACCTAGAGGAAGGTTCTTGCCTTCATGTTGAGTCATAACGTTAATCTACTCTAATCTACTATTAATCTACTCCTAACTACATACTTACATGAGATTGGTAGATGAGAAAGGAATTTGATAAACCCTAGATGAGTTCTCCCACTTCTCCCTTCACTCCTATGCAGTTTCCAGAATAAAATCGTGACCAAATGAAAATAGAGCTAAGGTCCTATTTATAGTAAATGGAGAACCTGCATAATTTAGCTTTGTCATTAAGGAACGGCTCCGTGTCACGGAGTGTATCGAGCACTGCCTCCATGACACGGAGGCATGTAGCTCACTGGAGACCCAGCCCGGAAATCGGCCTTGGCAGCTTGTTGCCGCGATGGCAACGTGACGCAGGGCAGCGTCACACACTTGTGGTATGGAGTCCTCATGCCGTGTACGTTGCCCACTTGCGCATGGGGGCAACATGAGCCAGCCTGCCTGCCGTGGCACTTAGCCGACACGCCGGTGGGCTGTTTGGGCCTCCCTCTTTGCCGACGTTCGCGTGTTGATTCCTTCTCAAAGCCTCTACTTCACCAATTCATGAATTAGCTCCTCAAAAGTCATCAAAACCTACAAAACAAAGGCTAATCATGTTGGTTAGCACATATCTTCACTTTTATATAAAATCACATGAAAATGTATCAAATAGCTTAGACAACCGCGACTAAATTAAGCTATAAAGCGTATCACGGGACCTATGTTATTTCCCGTGATCACAACCCCACACTTAAAGCCTTGTTCGTCCTCGAACAACCTTTTATATCATGCATATGGAGAGTTTCACATAACTAATTTAGCAAGTTAATTCAAACTACGACTATAATGATTACGTAAGATACAAGTTAAAAATAGAACAATCTATGAAATACAACTATGTTAAGACTTCTTAACCTCAAGAAGCGACTCTCAATTTAAGCAAACTCTTCAATAATCAACTGATTAAGAAATCCCATGAATTTTATCCTTCCATTAAACATGTGCCCTCACGGAAGAGAGTTACCCAATCACACGCAAAACAATTTTACATCACAACATGTGGGTAATAAAAGAATATACACTCACTCTCTTTTAAAATTCACATGCTTCGTGTCATGACCCATAAGCTTGCCCTTAGTGTTTTACTCCACTAATTTGAGGATATATGAATGTAAGATCAAGAAGTTAGGACTTTGTAGGTTGTAACTTAACTCAACGTTGCAGATAGGTACTATTATGGCCGATAATAGTGACTATCTTTCCTAGCGCTTTCAATACATCACGCCCTCATTAAGAACTTCCCTTCCCTTACTTCCCTTTCTATCCTTGATGGTTTTCTTTTTCCTCTTTTGTTCCCTTTAATTTAGGCACTTTTGACTTCTCAGTAAGGAGCTCTATGAATAATTTTCATTACTTTGTTTTCTTACTCCTTAACGGTGATCAACCACTTTTACACAAGCGCACTTAGCTGTCCTTTCTCAACTTCTACAACTTGCTACTTTTCATTTCTTTTCATTCTCCTCACTCCTTTACTCTTTCAGATTTTTCTTCTTCAAGCGCTTAGGAGCTTTGGGTCCAAATTCACGGTTAATGAAAGAAACAGATTAAACATGTTGTGACTATCAAAGAATAGGCTCAAAGAGCTCAACGGGGCTAACTTAAGTTCATTTCTCCAAGGTAGGTAAAGCGAGGGATAAAATTAGGTTAATTCAAAAGAAATGCCTAAATCATCTCCTACAATTCATATCCTTCATTCCGCTTCATACACACACCAGGCAAGTTCTAGACAATCCATAATTGCACAGAATACTCAAAAAACACTTACCCTCACTTTGCCACGTATCCAATTCAAGACACATTCGGCGGGACTCTTACTCGGCTAATCTGGGAATTCAAAATTAAGCTTCAATTGTATTGAATCAAATTCAAGAGCCTAAGTGTCTCAAACAAAGTTATACACTTGCATGCTTCAACAAGACATACTTGCATCCTACAACGTCTAGCACAACACGAACATCACGCATCCATTAGCTATGAATTCAAAATCCGACATCTACAAAGCTACTTTTCCTCAAGACGGTCATCCATCCATGCAGTGGAAACAGTTCTCACTATGACTAAAACATTATACAGACAAATAAAATTAAAAAATAAAAATAATAAAAAAATAAAAATTTTATTCTTCGGTTCAAACACACCCGTGGAAAAGGAGCGATAGAAAAACCAACGGGTGATGAAGTTATGCTTGGCTCACGAAAAGTTTTTCAAATTTTCCTCATTTTTCACACAAGCATTGCATTCACCAACAATTTTGTTAGGCACAAAAAATTTTGAAATTTCTGAAATTTCCCTCACCCACATAAATCATGCTATGTCCCCGTAGCATCAATTAACTAGCTCAAGAGGGCGAGAAATACTCCCTGAGGCGCTAGGCCCAGCTAGTAACATGTTTTCCACAAATTGCCTGCGGCGGGTGGTCATTTCTTTCGCCTTCTAGCTTCCTCCTCAGGGTACTGGGACTTCCCCTCCACCTGTGCCTAACTTTCCACCAAAAGCACAAACAAACAAATTAAAATAACAAAAATCAAATAAAAATCAAAAAAATTACAAAGTGTACTGAGGTACCCTTGGGATTGCCCTCCCAAGCAGCGCCTTATTTTACGTCGTGGCACGACGTGGACTGCCTTTTTCAAGACATCCTCATACCTGGGTTCTCTTTCGAGAACCATCTGCTTTTCTTCTGCTGTTGAGAAGAAACAACCTCCCTCTGTTCCTCCTTTCTCCAACTTCTTTTTAATTTGAAGCCCTTTATCGAGACTTGGGTTGAACACTTGATATTGCCTTTGGCCGTGCACACCGTGGACTCCTCCACCCCCACACTTATCCTCTGCCAACACACTAACTTGACAAAGGTTTCTGTAGTGTGCCGATGGGTTTAGCTCTTGGTAGACCGGAAGATTTCTTCTTCATCCTCGACCCTCATTTTCGAGGTCCACTTCTCTCAAATCAATCACAGCTCCTCCCGGTGGCCAAGAATGGCCGTCCCAAGATTAAGTGTACCTGGTCATCAACCTGAAAATCTAAAACAATAAAATCAGCGGGTATAATAAATTTACCTACTTTGATGAGAAAGGTCCTCTATGATCCGTCGGAGTGACACTCGCGGCTTGTCGGCCAGTGCACTAACATCAACCTTATCGGTCTCGGTCTTTAACCCCAAGGTGTTGAATAAGGATAGGGGCATTAGATTAACTGCTGCCCCTAAATCACACAAAGTTCGGAGCACTTCAGCTTTACCAATTTGTATGGGGAGGGTAAAACTCCGGGGTCTTTGAGCTTCTTTGGCATTTTGCTCAACACCCTGTGACTGCACTCTTCAGTCAGTGCTACAGTCTGGACATCCACCAATCTAACTTTGCTCGCCATCACGTCCTTCAAGTATTTAGCATACTTAGGCATTCCCTGCAAGACATCAATAAGAGGCAAATTTATGTGAAGTTCTTTGAAAGTCTCAAAGAACTTTGAAACAATCCCTCCTCCTTGCTCTTTCTTAGTCTCGAGGAAATGGTGGTGGTGGTCGTTGTGCTGGCTGCAATGAAGGTTGTGCATTTTGTGTCCAGCACTCGGTTGCTCCGAATGTCCGGTGGATGGTCTGGTCTTACCAACTCAGTACACCTCTCTTCTCAACTCTTTTGTCTTGCATCGGCTAACTGCCTTCCGCTTCTAAGACTGATGGCATGGATCTGCCGGGGTTAGGATCTGCGTCGCTTGGTAATCCCCCTTGCGGCCTCATGTTTTGAAGTGTTTGCTATTTGGCCCATTTGCTTTTTCAAGATTTCGGGTGGCTACTTGCGGTCATTAAGTCTGCTGCCATCCTCCTTGATTTTCTGCTAACTGATTCTGGGTCTCCATAATTCTCTGCAGTGTCTCCTCAATGCAGCTGCTACTATGCTATCAATCTGCCTATTATAGCGTCTGCCGATGTTGTTGAGGTTGCATAAAATTCTGCTTTTGATTTCCACCCCAAGAAGAATTTGGGTGGCCCTGCCAATTTCTGTTGGAGTTGTTCCCAAAACTCTGATTCCTGTGCACATTCCCAACAGAATTGGCGGATTCCGGATTAGCTCCACAAGATTACGCATTATGCCCATTATTACCACAAATTTCCACTGACTCGGAGCTGGCTGAGCGCATTAACACGGCCTTTGGTGTTGGTGCATACTCGGTTTATTGAACTGAGTCAACATTTGATGTTGAAACGAAGCTAACTGTCTTACCAAGGCATTCAAACCCTGCCTTCTGTCAGCCTGCTCTTAACTACGCCCCTCTTGATGATTCGTTGTACCACTCTGGATTTCCTTGTGCAGATACTGTTCAGCAAAGTGTACAACTCATCATACGTCTTTTCAAAGGCTTGCCCACCTGCTGCGAGTCTAGTAATATTTTATTGTGTGGGTCTAGACTTTCTACAAAGGTATGGGCAACACTTCCATTTGATTGCTGATGATGGGGGCGGTCTCTCAATAATGACTTAAATCTTTCCCAAGCCATATACAAGTTCTCATCGGGCCTTGCCTTGGCGGGTATCTCACTTCTCAACTTTGCGGTTTTGCTGAAGGAAAAATCTGATAAGGAACTTTCTGGCCAAATCATCCCATGAAGTAATGGAGTTCGGTGGCTCAGCCTTCAGCCACTTTTTCGCCTCTCCCAACAATGAAAATGGGAGGGGGGAAGAGGGTTAAGCGGACATAATGTGTGGACACGCCGGTGGGGACCGAACGTGTAACTTATCTCAAGAAAGCTCTGTAAGTCTTCTTGCGGGTCCTCGTGTGCCATTCCAGTGAGCCCGACCACTAGAATGTAACAGCTGCACCATACTACACATTTAAGCTCAAAGTTTCCCCCGAGGCTCCGGTTTACGGATACTAGAGGTCACGTTTGTCGCTAGTGGGATGGCCACTTCGTGACTTGGTCTATTGCCATTAATTGTCGATAACGGTTGTACTTGTCCCGCGGGTGGTTGTTGTTGTACCTTTTCTTGAAGTCTCTTCAACTTATGCTCTAGAGCTATTCTCCTTTGCAAATGGATTTGACGTTCAGGTTCAAGCAACGGCTCCTGGCTCTCTGTTCTAGCCCATTTCGGCGGGACAATTTGTCACTGAATAGACAAGACTAAAGACCAAGTTTCTCAACACTTAAGCAAATTCAAAAATCACATAAAAGCAGGATAAGTTATCAAAAACCGCCGAGTCCCGACATGGCCTTAAAAATTGATGAGCCCGCAAGTGTACGGGTGGTGCAAGAAGTAATATAGTGGCTCTTTGTAAAGAACCGGAATGTCGAACCCACGAGGAGTTTGGACCCATTCCTCTAACTATCCATTTATAGCGTGAATCTTAATTACCTAAAGTGTTGGTTATAGGCATTTTCGATGAAGGATATTTAAGTCTAAGTTTGGGTCAACGAGAAGTATTCTTGAGAAAGTGCTTTAGGAGCAACATAGGGATTCACTTGAGTTAAACATGCGATACTATGATTTGCAATGGAACAGTATGGACTATTAATTCTTTGTTTCCATAATTAAATTGCATGTTCATGGTCTTTAGAGCCTCTAACCACGGCAATCTAGCCTCACTGCATCATTGGCAAGCCGAGTTTAATTTCTAGTCGCGGGCAATCATTATATTTGTGGTTTACGGGAAACGATTAAGGACTTTCGTACGTCTAACCATTTTAACTCAACTTGGCACAACTACTTCTTCGAGTGGTGATGTGACATCCCAAGTTGGTCTTTCACCAACCCGTGTGGTAACCAAGCAAGGTGTTAGGTATATTTCTATCCAAACACGGAACCTCTCCGAGATTACTTCATGCTCCCCACATCTCATGTCCTGACCTAGGTAATGCCTTCTCAAGCTATTTCCCAAGCTAACAATATGCTTTTATGGTGATCAATCATTAAAACAACCAACAAATCAGAATGCAAGACGAAAACAACAATCAATAACTCAATTCAGAAATAATATCCTTAAGTGCAATCATAATTCATGGCTTCAACCCTAGAGGAAGGGTTCTTTCCATTCATGTTGATAAAACTAGTTAATCTACTCTAATCTATTAATCTACTCCTAACTACACATACTTACATGAGATTGGTAGATGAGAAGGGAATTTGATAAACCCTAGATGAGTTCTCCACTTCTCCCTTCACTCCTATGCAGTTTTCCAGAATAAAATCGTGACCAAATGAAAATAAGAGCTAAGGGTCCTATTTATAGTAAATGGAGAACCTGCATAATTTGGCTGTCGTGGAGCGGCTCAGGTGTCCTGGAGTGTATCGCGAACCTTGCCTCCGTGACATGGAGGCATCGCGAAGCTCACTGGAATTCAAACCGGAAATCGGCCTTGGCAGCTTGTTGCCCGATGGCAAGTGGCACGCTGCTTGGGCAGCGCGTCACACACTTGTGGTCATGAGCCCTCATGCCGTGGCACGTTACTTAGCGTGCATGGGGGCTGTTTTAGGCAGCCTGCTGCCGTGGCACTCGCCGACAACGCCGGTGGGCTGTTTGGGCCTCCTCTTTGCCGACGTTCGCGTGTTGATTCCTTCTCAAAGCCTCTACTTCACCAATTCATGAATTAGCTCCTCAAAAGTCATCAAAAACCTACAAAACAAGGCTAATCATGTTGGTTGCTATATCTTCACTTTTATATAAATCACATGAAAATGTATCAAATAGCTTAGACAACACGACTAAATTAAGCTATAAAGCGTATCACGGGACCCTATATTATTTCCGTGATCACGGCATTTTCGCCAAAGGGGTAATCTAAGTCAGTACGCCACGGCTCATCCTCCGTTCTTAGGTCTCCCGCCTATGCATAGCAGGAGCATCTGCATCCCGAACATCGGGCCATATACTGGTCATCCGAGCATGTCCTTTGTTTCAATGTGAGAACTGGCCCGTGAGTGGTGTCGGGTGCCTTAGTCTTTGTGACATCTGGCACGCCGCTCCATGCGGGATGTAGTCTAGGGCCTCTTCCTCTACCTCCAAGCCCTCGGGAACGTAGTCGGCAACCCGCCAAGAGCATTTTGTGCCCTTGATGCCACCGGGCTCTCTTCATGGCGGATATGATCACCGCCCCTACATTTATCTCCAGCCTGTTCAGGGCATACACCAGGCATACACGATCCCGGGTCACATCCGTCATGTGCGCCGGAATCAACGAGGCAAACAATTTTCGCCATATCCACGGCTTCCCTGTTCATTTGTGAGTGTAGAGGCGGAGTGTCTGATTTAGCCTCTCCTTATGCCTGCTCAGCGTGCCGTCAGGCAGGCTCCACAATGTCCGTCTGATATCCGCATAAGGTGGAGTGATATTCAGGCTGCTTAGGATGCAGTGGGCATCCGGTGTTAGTGCCCCCTAGTATGGCGTTGAGGTGGTGAGGCTCCAAGTGTGACAATCGGCCCCTTATCTTGATGGTGTGACTACGGGCGCCAGGGTTCAGATGCCATAGAACTCCCGAATCAAGTGCAGACTGCACTCCTTGGGCTCGTCAAGAAAATGAAGCGTAGCCGAGCGGTGTCAATCTGGAATTATTGCCATGCGAGGGAACTCTTGTGCGGTCGTTCCTTGCAATATGCTCCTCAGTATTTGTTCTCCTTGTGCTTCGTGTACCACTTCTTCCCTTCCTCATCACCCATCTAGTTACTGTATTGGTGGTGCGGCCGCGTGGAACCGCTAGTCTTGCTAGGACTGCTGCTCCCCGGTCTTAAGCTTTCTTGGCGCCGTCTTAAGATGCGCCCTTACCCTTGTCTGCACGCTTGCATTGTTCTGTCAAAAAGCAGACGGTCCCAATGTCAGTCAATTTAAAATTATCTTCGACTAAGGTTGGGGTTAGGCTCGTCCACCCCACACTTAGTTTTCGGCCACAAATACGGCATCACGGCAAGATCATCCTTATTTTGTGTTACATAAAAACAAGAAACCAAAAACAACAAAACAACACAAATGCCTCGTGCATTCAGCGGATTGGACGGTATAACCCTTTTATAGTACTACTCAGACTTGTACAGCTAATCACAACCTTACCATCGATCACATTTCATGACATAGCATAGCTAAAAAAAGAGAAAATAAAAATTCTATCAACTCGACCTAAGCAATTCCCCAATTTCTATGTGATTCGATAATTTCATGCAATTTCAACCAATTTGTTACCAGAAATTCAATAAGCTGTAACATAATGTTTAAAACTTTGTTTAAAATTCAGCCTTAACATGCTGAAACTGGACAATTTTGTTCCCATTTCAACCTCAATTCAATTTCCCCAATTCATAACCCAACCCTAGCTACAATTTCACAACCAAATTCGATCAAGCATGTAATTTTTGCATTCATATAATCACCCGCGATACTACGAACAACAAACAACCATAACTCAGGTGAATTTAAGTTAAATTTATAACTAGGGCGAGGTGCTTCCGCTATCGTGCTTGAAATCAGAAAAATTTAGCAAAATTGAGGTTGAGTTCAGAACATGCAACTAATCAGATATTCGAAGAAAAGTTGCAAAGACTTCGTGCTAGTCCGTGCCACAGTGGGGAAAGGGGAAATTTTGGGTGTTTGTCGCGGAGGATGGAAATCAGGAAGAAATGAGGTGAGCACGAGTGTTAAAGAATTTCGCGCGGGTCGCCAGTGCAGGCCCGGTGTGACCCGCGGAATACCTCCAACGTGTCACGGAGGGTACTTGTGGAGCACTCCCTCCGTGACACGGGCTCCAGCTCACGAAGGCATTACGGAATTTTGTAAAATTCCAGATTTTGCCTTCAACGTGTCAGAGAGGCATGAGGCCCTCCTCACAAGTGACACTGCCAGATACATCGCGCGAGCTCTTTGTTTTGCCACTTAAAAATTTTGTCTTACCTCGTTTTCTCCCTTTGCATTCCTTTGCATTTTTCTTTCCTCCGATCAACCTGAAATATATCTTACACCAAGAAATCGGTTAGAATCCCAAGATTTGAAGAACACAATATTTTATTTTTATATTTACACACATATGCATATAAATTTTCTTTCTTCTTTTTTTTTCTTTTTTATTTTCTTTTTCTTTCTATGTACAATTATACAAACAACAATTCACCAGTTTGCCTCACGTGCAGCACCTGGAGTTTTACCATTGCGGCTCGACGTTGTTTAAGCTCATTCCGCCCCTAGGGTGACGGACGTTTTCTCACGAACACGTCCTCACACCCCTTTCAAGCTTACCTTTGTCGGGGTTTCCCTACTACCTCTCGAGACTCAAAGCCACGAGCAACATCAGCTGCTCAAGCACATTGATGACCGAGAGTTCCTCGTATGGCCGGGAGCTTGGTGGCCTTGTACACATCGAACACCTCCACCTTGTCCTTGTGCTTTCAGCATAGTTAGGCGCCTGGACTACATCCTGTCATCTTTCTCGGTCGCCAAGAAAGGAATGATCCCAAAATAAATGGGACTTCGATTGTCGCTCAAAATCCAACACAACAAACTCTACCGGGAAGATTAGGGAGCCAAACTTGCACTGTCACGTCCTCCACACAATACCATCACGGTCTTGCCAAGGAGCGATCAGCGGTACATAAGATCCTTGTTGTAGGTCTAGGACTCCTAGCCCTAACTTCTTAAATCTAGAATTCGGCATCAAGTTAATGCAAGCTCCCAAATCACATAATCCATGACTCGGATACTTTGCCGGTGTTATTTGATTGTGAAGCTCGGGGTCTTTAGGCTTAAACAGGCAATCCCGATTTTTGTATCCGGAAGTGCACTCCTCCGTAGAGCCAAGCGTGGCATATTCGAGTAGCTTTGCTTTTGTTGGCCACGATGTCCTTTATGTACTTTGCGTACTTAGGCCTCCCTGCAAAACATCAACAAGAGGTAAGTTAATGTGTACCTGTTTCGCACCTCCATAGACTTTTTGAAACAAAGCCTCCTCCTTGTGCTTCTTTAATCATTGAGGGAATGGGGGTGAAGGTCTTTCTGATTCGGCATCCTTGTTCTTCCCCTTTTCATCATTTTGCTCCCTCTTCTAGGTTCTCTTGCTCCCGACTGTTGAGTGGTCTTTCTGGTTCCACCTCCTTGACTGCAAACCACTCCTCGTAGTCAGCTGCATTTACACCTTGGGGTTGAAGTGCAGTGTGGCTAAAGTCTCCTCTGAGCACAGTGTTACGGGCTCCGACAAGCTGCCCAAGCGATACTCCGAGCGCCTTGGTAGCTAGGCGAGTTATTCTGACCTAGCTGCCAATTTTACGTAGTCAGCCTGCAATTGAGCTTGGCTAGCTATCAACGTCTTGAACATCTCCTCAGCAATGGGTGATGGTGGTGGAGGGAGGGGCATTGTTGTTTCTATCTTGTTCACGATAGTTATGTGGCCCTCATGATTCCTCTTGCATACTATTTCGCACTCGTCACGATGGTTGTTGCTACCCCAAAGAAATTAGTTGATTCCTCAGTTAGAGTTGTAGCTGTTCCCATACTCTTGGAGATTGTTCCTTTGTGCATTACAGGCAGTTCACTTAGAGATGCGGATTTGCTCCACAACACTCGGTGCAGTGTTCATTGCTTAGCACACTTCACACCAAACTGCTTTGCGCATTTGCGGGGCTTGAGGAAGTGACTCAAGCTTATGTTGCCGAAGTGGGTGTTTAGTTGATTCTGCAAGGCAGCTATACGTAAAGCGATGACATAAGCCCATCCACTTCAAGACTCATTGCTTTTTCCTTGCCCCTCCCCTTGAAGTCCGCATTCCCTCCCGGTTTCCCTGTGAAATACGATTAAGCAAAGAATAAAGCTCCTCGCTAAGTCTTTTCTAATGCTTGTCCCGGATGCGAATCTGGCAAGATTTTTGTGTGGGGTTCCAAACCCTATATAAAAGTGTGCACAGGCACATCATTGGATTGATAGTGATGAGGACGAGTCCCACAACAGCGATTTGAATCTCTCCCAAGCGATCTGACTTCTCCCCTTCTCTTTGTTTGAAACTTAGAATTTGAATTCTAAGCCTTCTTTGTTTTACGGAAGGAAGAATCGGATCAAAGAACTTCTTTGCAAGATCATCCCATGTGGTTATAAAATTCGGTGGCTATTTCAACACCTTTTTGACTCTCAAAAGTTGAAAATGAGCTTGATGTAAACTTTTTGACATAGATGCCTGTTGACACTCCGGCGGGGATGTAAGTGTATTAATCACAAAAATTTTGAAGATGTTGTTGTGGATCCTCCGTGAGGGACCTGTGAAGCGCCCTTGTGCGGCAATTGCACCATGTTACGTTTAAGCTCGAACCTCCCTCCTGGCTCCAGGTTTACAGAATGCTAGATGTGACATTACTAGCAGCAATGGGATTGCCCCATCGCGAGGAGCAGGCCATGATTCACTCGGGCACTGTACTGCCCGCACAAGTGAGTGGTCTGTGGTTGCTCCATAATGGTTTGTACGAGCAAGCTGTAATTTTCTTTATAGAGCTTCTCTCAGTTGGCGATGGAATTGTCTTTCCGGCTCTAAGGATGGATCCACCAAATCTTTGTCTCTTGCCAGGTGTTCAACGGGAATGCGGTATACGCAAAATACAGGCTAAGACCAAGTTGTTAACAATAAAATACAGAAATAGCAAACTAACACTTTTAAGAAAAATTAAAATTTCACCAATTGCCGAGTCCAGGCTTGTGGCCTCAAAAACTTGATGCCCCGCAGAAGTGTACGGGTTGTACAAGTAATATAGTGGCCCTTTTAGAACGGAATGTCGAACCTACGGGGGGCTGGACACCCACATGGTAAAACCTTCTCGAGTGTTAATTTACTGTAACTATAATAATGAAGACAACAGTGTAAAGAAAAGTTTTTATATTTTGTAAACTATATTTTATACTAAAGTCGAATAATTACAGTGAGTACGAACTATGAATGTGAGCATGCGAGGCTAAAATGAACATGTAAAGAAATTAAATATCGATATACATGGTTTATCTTTTCTCCGGCTGCTAGTCGGAACTTATGCCTATGGATTAAGTATTTAACCCAACTTAAGAATCATGAACCTTCCTACATTTACGTGATAAGAAGAAATTCATGTTCTAACCATACAAAACCGATTCCACACTTGACTAATACGACTTTCAGGTATATTTCTATACTGAAGGTAAATCAATTCTCAATTTTCCTTTAAAACTAAGAAAAGATTATATTCTATTAATTCACAACTTTCCAATTTCTTGCCCTCTCGGGTGAAGCCTTAGGACTTTTTGGATTTACATTAACATTGGCCAAATATTAATGCGGTGGAACAAAATTAAATAGAACAACCATAGAAGAAAAGATGGAAACAACCAAATAATCAATAATTATATTTCCAATACAATTGTTCCTAACCTCGGCAAAGAAAGAGATTAGCCACTCATTTGTGGATTGAACATCGTTAAATGAGGAGTGTAAATCATGCAAACAATTGAAAAGAAAGAAGAAAGGATAGAAAACCCTAAAATTTTCGTCCTCTCACTTTTTTTGTAACACGTTCTTGCTCCCACCAAGTCAGAATAATTAAAAATGAACCTAAGTGTTCTATTTATACTAGGGATAATTTTTCCCGGAGTAACAAGCAACGTGTCGCAGTGCATCGCGAACCTTTGCCTCCGTGACACGGGTCACTGTATGAAGCTCTCTGGAATTTAGCCGCCCAGGTAATTGCTCCCAACGAGGCACGGCATGCAACCGCGGAGCATGCCCTTTGCTGCCACAGTGCAAACGCGGACCTTCACTTTGGAATGTCAAGATGCAAGAAATTAATTCCAGCATGCCACGGCTCGATCGCGGACCTTCTCGGGAATTTCTTGAATTTATATCTCCCGGACGGAATGCATCCGCGATGGCAGTGTGTCACCGCTCCATCGCGGAGCCCTTTAATTTCTTGGTTCTCCACCTGCTTCCTTGCTCGTTCCAGTCCATCTCAAATTCCTCCCAACATACATTTAGCTCCATAAAAAGTATGTTTTCCTGCAAAACAACGCTAGTCATGTTGGTTAGTATAAATTCACACTTCCCTACAATTTACATGGAAATGTACAAACATTGTTGGATAAACAAGACAAAAATGATGCATTTGAGTATCACTCGGGCATATAAATATGCCCCGAGATCATAATAATTCAGTGCTTGTTCTTGTTGTGTGTTATACATGGTTGTAAGATGCAATATGTGTAGTGTTGAAGCATGCAAGTGTATAACTTGTTTGAGACACTTAGGCTCTTGAATTTGACTCAATATAATTGAAACTTAATTTGAATTCTTGTGATTAGCTGAGTAAGAGTCTGCTGAATGTGTCTTGAATTGAGCTTGTGCGAGTGTGAGTTTTTGAGCATTCCATGCTATTGTGGAATAATCTAGAACTCGCTGGTGTGTGTATGAAGCAAGGAAGGATGTGAATTGTAGGAGATGATTTAGGCATTTCTTTAAATTAACCTAATTTTATCCTCGTTTTACTACATGAAAATTAATCCTAGTTGACCCGTTGAGACTTGAGCTATTATTTGATAACTACAACATAAACTTAATCATTTTCTTTCGTTAACCTTGAAATTGACCCAAAGCTCCTAGCGCTTGAAGGAGAAAAATCACAGAAGTGTAAAGGAGTGAGAGGAATGAAAAGAAATGAAAAGTAGCAAGTTGTAGAAGTTGAGAAAGGACAAAGGTGCACTTGTGTGAACGTGGTTGATCATCGTCAAGGAGTAAGAAAACAAAGTAATGAAAAAATTATTGATAGAGCTCCTTCTTGACAAGTCAAAAGTGCCTAAATAAAGGGGAACAAAGAGGAAAAAAGAAAACCACCAAGGATAAAAAGGTGAAGTAGGGAAGGGAAGTTCGTAATGAGGGCGTGATGTATTGAAAGCGCTTAAGGGAGATAGTCACTATTACAGGCCATAATAGCACCTACATTACACGAGTTAAATTACAACCTACAAAGTCCTAACTTCAGTCTTACATTCATACATCCTCAAATTAGTGGAGTAAAACACTAAGGGCAAACTTATGGGTCATGACATGATGCATGGGAATTCTTTGTGAGTGAGTGTAATTCTGTTGATCACACACATGTTGTGATGTAAAAATTGTTTTGCGTGTGATTGGGTAACTCTCTTCCAGTGAAGGCACATGTTTAACGAAGGATAAAATTCATGTGGGATTTCTTAATCAGTTAATTTGCAGGAGTTTGCTAAAATTTTGAGAGTCGATTCTTGAGGTTAGAGGTCTTAACATAGTTGTATTTCATAGCATGCTCTATTTTTAACTTGTATCTTACGTAATCATTATAGCCGTAGCTTGAATTACCTTGCTAAATTAGTTATGTGGGAGTCTCGTTATGCATGATGTGTAAAGGTTGTTCGAGGACGAACAAAGCTTTAAGTGTGGGGTTGTGATCACGGGAAAAAATATCATGCCCGTGATGCGGCTTTATAACTCAAATTAGTCGGGTTGTCTAAGTTATCTAATTCATTTTCATGTGATTTTATATAAATGTGAAGATATGTGCTAACCAACATGATTAGCCTTTGTTTGTAGGTTTTGATGACTTTTGAGGAGCTAATCCATGAGTTGGTGAAGTAGAGAGGCTTGGAAACGGAATAAACACGTGAACGTCGGCAAGGAGGAGGCCCAAAACAGCCCACTGCGCGTCGGCAACGTGCCACGGCAGGCAGGCTGCCCAAGACAGCCCACCTGCGCGTTGGCAACGTGCCACAGCAGGGTGGCTGCGCGACCAAGAGGCTGCAACGCGCTGCCCAAGCAGCGTGCCATCTTTATAGCAGCGGGGTGCTACCGGGCCGATTTTTCAGGGGTGATTTCCAGTGAGCTTTTGCGATGCCTCCGTGTCCACGGGGCAGTGCTCCACGATACACTCCGTGACATGGAGCCGTTCCGACAAGCCAAATGAAGCGTTTTCCATTTACTATAAATAGGACCCTTAGCTCCGAATTCCTTTTGGTCACGATTTTATTACGGAAAACTGCAAGGTGAAGGAGAGTAGGGAGAACTCATCTAGGGTTTATCAAATTCCCTTCTCATATACCAATCTCATGTAATTATGTAGTTTAGGAGTAGATTAATAGTAGTGTAGAGTAGTTTTACGAACATGATTGGCTAGAACCCTTCCTCTAGGGTTGAAGCCATGGATTATGATTGTGATTTTATGAACTTGTTTTGGAATTAAGTTATTGATTGTTATTTTCGTCTTACATTCTGATTTGTTGGTTGTTTTTATGATTGATCACCATGAAAGCATATTTGTTAGCAGGAAATAAATGAGAAGGCATTACATAGAGTCGGGACAGCATGAGAATGTGGGGAGCATGAAGTAATCTCGGGGAGAGGTTCCGTGTTTCGATAGAAATATACCTAACACCGTGCTTGGTTGACACACAGGGGTTATGGACACCCAACTTGGGATGTCACATCACCACTTGAAAAAGTAGTTGTGAGGATAAGTTCGCGTTAAATGTTGGTTAGGCACTTGAAAGTCTAATCATTTCTGTAAACCACAACATAATGATTGCCTGACTAGAAAATTAAACTCCTCGCTCACAATGATGCAGTGAGGCTAGATTACTCCATTGTTTAGAGCTCGAAAGACCATGAACATGCAATTCTAATTATGTGAAATAACAATTGATAGTTCCATGCTTATTCAATTGCAAATCGTAGTATCGCATGATTAACTGGTTTTTAACTCTATATTGCTCTAAGGTAAATTTCAGAATATTTCGTTGACCCAAACTTAGACTTAATTTATCTCAATCGAAAATGTCTATCACCAACACTTTAGATATTTAAGATCACACTTAGAAATGGATAGTTAGAGGAATGGTTCGAGTCCTGTGGGTTCAACAACCCAGGATTGTTAAAGCCACTATATTACTTTGACCCGTACACTTGCGGGCGCGTCAACATAAGGCAAGAGGTATGCAACACAAAGGCAAGGTTGACGAATTTTCCCTGCCTTTCTTCTGTCATGATAAGGGTGTAGAAGTTGAAATAACCTCGGCCAACCATCGATTCCTTGTGCAGGAGGATGAGATTGACATTGCTTACAGTATGCTGCTAGAATTGCTGACAAAGAGAACCAATTCAGGTGGATAGCTCCGTCATTTCTGTAGACACTCCTTTTTGGGCCTCTATGGGTGGCGATATATCCCCGCATGATCTTAAATTTGAAGCCAAGCTGTGTCTATATTTCATTGTGGCGAGATTATACCTTCAACAGGAATTAGCGAAGGTAATGGAAGCAATGTCCTCATCCACATGCATCATGACAAGAGGGTCCCCATAAATTTTGGAGAAATAGTGGTCGTTTAGATGAAGAAAAGTGAAAAAGCTTTCACTTCAATACCCTACGCTTGTATCTAAGCTATGCCTTCAATCGAGTGCCACTCTTCTCAGGTAAACCCTAGCTCGCTACCAATGTGATTACGGTGGATAGAGAAAGGGACACCAGATGCTCCCAAGAGCAAGAATAAATGGTTGCAGGCCTTCGAAGTCCTCGAGGAGTACCTCTCTCATGTGTTTGAGAAGGCCCCAATAGCCCTCGAGCTCAACATGCCACATCCAAAGGCATCGGGCCGGAGCTTCGGAGCACCGACTAGGGGAGCCTCGCTTCCTCCCACATCATGCCAGTCGCGTAGCCCCTACAAATTGGCAAAGATGACACATCCCATGAGAGCCATCTTCAAAAATTTGCTAAGAGTCTCCCTGCCTTGACCTCCTAGACGATGAAAAAGGAGATGAAGTCAATGTATGATTGTAGCAAGTTATGCTCGTGTGTAGATGTCATGGAGGGGGCTGTCACCTCTCTCCGGGCTGAGATGAGGGAGTGGAAAGGTTGTACATCAGTGGCAGTGCCCGATGGCTCTTAATGGCTATGGCTGCCCCTTCTACAGTTCGAGGCCTGATCGATGACTTTCGAGGAGCTTGGGAGATGATGATAGAGGATCACGGGAGACAAAGGCCATGATGGGGAGGCTAAAGGTTGAAGATGATAAGGAAGATGACAAGTGACCACTTCAGGGAGTTCTCCCCCTTTTGGTTTTGTATGCACACATTGGGGACAATGTATTGTGTGAGTTGGGGTATGATGAGTGTTTCTTTTGTTGTGGTCTTTGTTATTGATGTACGATGTTGCCTTTATCGGGATTTTGTTTTTAAGTTGTGATCATTGATGAGCCTTTGTCGAGCTTATTTTATTGAAAATTAATATTGTCCTTGTTGGACTTTTGTTTAATATTTGATTGAATGGTTATTGAGCCTTTGTTGGGCTAGAATGTATAAAATGAAATGAAAGATTATCCTTGAATTGTTAGTTCAAGTACGAGTTTCACCTTTGTAAATGGTAGGTGAGTGAATAAACTCAAGGCTTTTTTATACCACAATTCTTTTTGTGGAGCAATTTCTTTTTCTTTCTTTTTCTATTGTTGAACCGGGTGAAATTTCCCTAATGATAGATTGTTTTTGTGGCATAAAAAATGAGTTTTTTGAAGAAATTGGGCATTGGAAATGAAAAATGTAGCATTCTCTGGTCATATATTTCACATTCCTTGTTTTTCTTGTTGACTCACATGCTCAATGGTAGTAAAATTATAATCTAGTTGTGGGGATGTATTGAGTAAACTCCATGGAGTGTGATGTCATGTGTGGTGAGGCTGATTGAATGATTCCCATGCATATACGTTTGTCTAGAACTTTCCCTAAGTGTGATTCAAGGAAGGAATCTAGAGTAGTTTCACTTAGAACACGATTTTAGGCTTTCTATTACTAGTCACATTATCCAAAATGACCGCTCTAAACATCTTCCCTTGCTAGCCAATTTGAACTTTTGACCCTTTTTTTTGGAAATCACATTACAAGCCAATGAACCCTTGTAATCCTATCTTTTGGCTTTATCCTCCTAATTGCTTATTTTATGGTGAATGAATGAAAAAGGGGCTTGAAGCCTAAGAACTAGGGAGGATAAGGAAATTAATGGAAATGACGCAAAAAGTCTATGTTTTAGGGTTTGCAAGAGCGAAGAAGAAATTTGATGAGCCTTTGTCGGGATTATTTTAATAAAATTTATGTTGCCCTTGCAGCATTTTGTTTAATTTGTTGGTTGAATGGTTGTTGAGCCGTTTTGAAGCTCGGAATGGATGAAATGAAATGAAATGTATCCTTGAATTGTTAGTGTAAGTCTGAGTTTTTCCTTTGTAAATAGTAGGAAGTGAATATACTCTAAGGGTTTTCTTCATCTTATGGTTCTTTTTCGAGGAGCAATTTCTTTTCCTTTCTTTTTCTATTGTCGAACCGAATGACATTTCCAATGATAGATTGTAAGAGACTTTCTTAAGGGAAAATATCATGTCTTTGAGTCTTGTGAAATTATTTTTGAAGGGTACCACCGAAATATTTTTGTGGCATGAAAAATGAGTTTTGAAGAAATTGGGCATTGGAAATGAAAAATATAGCACTCTCTTGTCATATATTGCACATTCCTTGTTTGGCTTGTTGATTCACATACACAATGGTAGTTAAATCGTAATCTAGCTATGGCGATGTATTGTGTGAACTTCTGTGGAAGTATGATGCCTTGTGTGGTGAGGCGTTGAATGATTCCCATGCATATGGGTTTGTCTAGAACTTGCCTAAGTGTGATTCAAGTTAAAATACTAAAGGTAGTTTCACCTATAACATGATTTTAGGATTTCTATTGCTAGTCACTTTACCCATAATGACCTCCCTAAGCATCTTCCCTTGCAAGCCAATATTAAGCGTTTGACCCTTTTTTTTTTTGAAATCACATTACAAGCTAATGGCCCCTTATGCTATATTTGAAACACATCCTCTCTAATTGCTTTTGTGTGATGAATGAATGAAAAAGGGCTTGAAGCCCCCAAATGGAGAGGAGATAAGGAAATAAATGAAACGAGTAAAAAGCCTAAGTTTGGGGGTTTGCAAGAAGGGGAGAAATGTGATGAACCTTTGTCAGGCTTATTTTGTTTAAAATTTATGTTTCCCTTGCAGGGGTTTTGTTTAATATTTTATTGAATGGTTGTTGAGCCTTTTTCGGGTTTTGGAATGGATGAAATGAAATGAAAGATCATCCTTGAATTGTTAGTGCAAATGGAGTTTTGCCTTTATAAGTAGTAGGTAATGAATAAACTCAAAGAGTTTTCTTTATACCACATTCTTTCCCAAGGAGAAATTTCTTTTTCTATTTTTGTGTCGGGAGACATTTCTCAATGATAGATTGTAAGGCGACTTTCTTAAGGGAAAATGTCATTTCTTTTGATTTTGTGAAACTACTTTTGAAGGGTACTACCAAAATTTTTTTTGTGGTTGAAAAATGAGTTTTGAAGAAACTGGGCAATGAAAATGAAAAATATAGCACTCTCTTGTTATATATCGCATATTCCTTGTTTGGCTTGTTGATTAAAATGTTCCATGGTCGTAAAATCATAATCTAGTCGTGGCAATGTATTATGTGAACTCGTAGTGTGATGCCTTGTGTGGTGAGGATGATTGAATGATTCCATATGCATATACGTTTGTCTAGAACTTTCCTAAGTGTAATTCAAGGAAAAATCCTAGAGGTAGTTGCACTTAAAACATGATCTTATGTTTCCATTGCTAATTAAAAGCTCACCCCAAAATGACCTCCTTGAACATCTTTCCTTACTAGACAATGTTGAGCTTTTGACTCTATTTTTTTTTGGAAACCACATTATAAGCCAATGACCCCTTGTAATCTATTTTGGAAACATCATCATAATTGCTTCTTTTGAATGAATGAACATGAATGAAAAAAAGGGCTTGAAGCCCATGAAAAAATAGGAGTTAAGGAAATCAATGTAAATGAGGCAAAAGCCTAAGTTTGGGGTTCTACAAGGAAGGGAAATGTGATGAGCATTAATGGAAGTAGCACCAAATTGTGATCAAAATGAATAAAATGATAGGTTGCGAAACATAGAATCATCAAAAGACATAGAATAGTGAAAGGTGTTACCCCTTGCTTAAATGAGGCTAAATGTGAAAACCATAGGATTAATAAGTGTGGCTCTTGATTAACAAAGATGAAGAGTATATAAGTGTTCTAAAGAGTATGATGGGATGTTTAAGTGTTCAAAGGGTCATTGGGAAGGTTCTAGTCACTCGGCTAAATAATTGTCCTACATGCCGCTAGACTTCATTCTTTGTTCATCGGTCACGGATGACTACACGCAAGTGCACGTGGTCGAACAAGTAGTAAAATGGCTCAAGTAAGCCAAGTATCGATCCCACGGGGACTGGACTATGATGTCAAACTACTCAAGTGTCAATAAACTGTAACTTTAAAAAATGCGAGACAACGGTATGAAGAATATTGTAATATTTTGTTTCTAATTTATACTAAGTCTAAAATGAATATACAAATTGAGTCTGAACTATGAGTATGAGCATGCTGAGGCTAAAATGAACATGTAGAGAAATAAATTATCCATACAATTTAGTTAATCTTTCCTCCGGTTGCTAAGTCAGAATTATTGCACCCAGTTAAAACTCTAGTATTGCTTAACTTAAGAATCATGAACCTTCCACCTACATTTCTGTGATAAAAAGAAATTCATGTTCTAGCCATATAAAACCAATTCCGTAATTGACTAATTGGACTTTTAGGTATATTTCTATCACGAAGGTAAATCAATTCTCAATTTTTCAAACTAAGAAAGATCATATCCTATCAATTCACAACTTTCCAATTTCTTGCTCTTTTGAGTTGAAACCGGACTTTTTAGATATACATTAACATTGGCCAAACATTAATGCGGTAAGAACAAGAATTAATAGAACAACCATGGAAGAAAAGATGGAAAACCAAATGATCAACAATCATTTCACTACAAATGCTTAACCTCAGCAAGAAGTAGATTTAGCCACTCAATTTATTGGTTAAACATCAACAAATGAGTGTAAATTGGTCAGAGTTTGTCTAGATGACTACATGCAAGTGCACGTGGTCGAACAAGTAGTAAGTGGCTCAAGTAAGCCAAGTATCGATCCCACGGGAGTGGACTAAGGGGAAAAATCTACTCAAGTGTCACTTTACTGTAACTCTAAAAATGCAAACAACGATGTAAAGAAAAGTTTTTATATTTTTGTTATCTATGAAATTCATCTAGGCTAAAATAAATATACAAGTGAGTCGAACTATGAATGTGAGCATCTTGAGGCTAAAACGAACATGTAGAGAAATTAATATCGATACAAGTTGGTTTATCTTTCTCCGGTTGCTAGTCGCAACATGCCTATAGTTAAAACTCTCATATTTAACTTAAGAATCATGAACCTTACACCTACATTTACGCGATGAGAAACGATTCATGTTCTAGCCATACAAAGCCGATTCCACACTTGAATAATACGACTTTCAGGTATATTTCTATCCTAAAAGGCAAAGCAATTCTCAATTTTCCCAAACTAAGTAAAGATCATATTCAGTAATTCACAACTTTCAGTTTCGTGCTCTCTCAGTGAAGCCTGGGACTTTTAGATATACATTAACATTGGCCAAACATCAATGCAGTAAGAACAAAAATTAATAGAACAACCATGGAAGAAAAGATGAAAAACTAGATTATCAACAATTACATTTCAATACAATTGTTCCTAACCTCAGCAAGAAGTGAAATTAGCCACTGTTTGTGGATTTAAACATCGTTAAATGAGTGTAAATCCACAAACAATTGAAAGAAAGGAGAAAGAGGAGAGAGCCCTAAGATTTTCATCCCCTCAGCTGCCTGTAACCCGCGTTCTTGCTCACCAAGTCAGAATTATTAAAATGAACCTAAGTGTTCTATTTATACGGTGAATTTTTCCCGAATAATAACAAGCAACGTGTCACGGAGTGCATCGCGGAGCACTGCCGCTGTGACACGGTGCAAATGCGGAAGCCCTCTGGAATTTGTCCATCCAGGTAATTATCCCCCAACGTGGCACGACAGCTGGGGAGCTTGCCCAGCGTGACGCGGTGCGAGCAGCGCACCTTCATTGGAATGTCAAGTACCAGGTAATTAGGTCCAACGTGCCACGGCAGACGCGGACCCTCTCTAGAAATATTTGCAATTAAATCTTCCGGACAGAGTGCATCCATGATGGAAGCGTGACACGGATCCATCGTGGAGCCTCTTTATTTCTTGCTTCCTTGGCCAATTCTCGCTTGCTCAGGAGTCCATCTCGATTACACTCCACACATGCATCTTAGCTCCATAAAAAGTACGTTTTCTGCAAACAACACTAATCATGTTGGTTGAAAATTATAATTCACTTTCCTATAATTTAGCGAGAATGTACTAATATTGTTGGATAAACAAGGCAAAAACGACACATTTGAGTATCACTTGGGCATATAAATATGCCCCAGTTCACCTACCCCACACTTAAAATGTTGTTCGTCCTCAAACAATAATCTTACACCTCATGCAATTGACACCCCATCATGGCTACTTTGGCTCACAGCCGAGCTGGTTATACTGATTATTTACGCAACAAATCAACAAGAAAGCATGCCTTAGTATCGTCATTACAATGACCTTTAACATATCCAGACCTCCTAGACTCAAGAATCGACTCTCGATATCAGCAAACTCATACCAAATTAGCTGACCAAGATATCCGACACGAACTTAACTCTCGTCAAGCATGTGCCCTCACATTACCGAGGGCTACCTTTTCAATCACATGCACTCTAAACATTACATGCGGGGGCATATACACACAATTTCACTCTCTCTCCCAAAGAGAATTCACATGCCTCCGTGTCATGAACCATAGGCTTGCCTCTAGTGTATTGCACTAATGTAAGGACGCGTGATGTATGATCACGTAGGACTTAATGAATTGTGATGTAGCTACGGAACTAGTATATGGGTAACCAATAATAACAACTAATATCATAAGCGCTTTTTCAATACATCCCATCACATTCTGGGCATAATTTCTTCCTTCCTCCTCCCAATCTTGAAGTCTTTCTTTATTTTTGTCCCCCATAAGCATACCAAACTAGACAAAAAAGATTAGTTATACATCTTTATTTTCTTTAAATCCGGCAAATGCACCTTTGATTTTTTTCTTTTCTTACTTTCAGTCACTTTTGCTTTCTTTTCTTTTCACAATTCTCACTCGTTGACACTGTGGGAAAATTAGTTTTCTTGAGCACTTAAGAGTTTTGGATCAGGTTTACGGACAATGAAAAGAAAGGGTTAAGCTTGGTTTACACCTTTTCGACAAAGAAAAAAAAAGCTAAAGGCTCAATGGAGCTAACTAGGATTTGACATTCGAGGTGGATATGAAAACAAGAAAACTTTGTTTAAACAGAAATGCTGCATCTTTCTACCTCTTGCTTCCTTCAGTTCATTTCGTACACACAACTGGCAAGTTTAGAACTTCACAATAGCATGGATTAATCAAGTTACTCACTAGACACTCATGCACATGCTCAACTCAAGACAACTTCACAGACTCTTCGATCAGCTAATTACAAGAATTCAAACATTAAGCCTCAATTACACCGAATCGAATTCTATGGCCTAGGTATCTCACATATGTACAAAATTTGCATGCTTTCATACGAATCACCTTTGCATTCTAAACATCATGTACAACACATAACTCTGCAAGCATTTCACGTAGCCATAGAGTATAAACATGCATGGGATCTGTAAGCAAAATTGAAAATAAGCTACTCCCCTATTGCATTTCCCTTAAGACGAGTCGTCATCCATCCATCTTAAGGAGCGGTCACTATTTGGAAGCTTCCGTTCAATGGGACTCTTCTCGGTAAAAGAACCAAAACAAACACCGAAACCCAATCATAAAAATAATTTGATACGAAATTTTTAAAAATATCAATAATTTCGACAAAAACTATTTACACACTAGCTAACAACATTCAACAGCACACAACGCTTCAAAAGATATTTACAATACGAAACATACACAAAAATCACAGGGTCACAAAACATACACAACAGCTTCAAAAGATATTTACAATACGAAACATACACACAAAAATCACGGGGTCACAGAATTCGTTTAAGCACAACAACGAACATGAATATACACACAAATCAAAGCAAAACAACACCTAACTACTCCCCACCCCCACCGCAAAACCGAACACGCCCGGTGTTCCTTACCCAGTCAACAAGCACAAACAAGTGGGTGGTGAAACTCCCTGATCAATCAAAGTATTCCACTTCTTCATCGGAGTGCTGTGCCTCGTCTCCATGTCCGAATCTACCGTCGTCTCCCCTCCGACTCAACATCGAAATCCTCGCGACGTGTCTCCTCATCAGTGGGGACATCATCATCCACGGGCTCCACAAAAGCTGGACCAACCCGACATAGAGCACAGCGTTTTGCTAAAAAGGGTAGTCTAGGTCAGCGCCACAGCTCATCCTCTTGTCATGCCTCCCGCCTATCTTGCTTAGTTTAGACATCTGCATCCCGAACATGCGGGCCATGTACTGATCATCCCGAGCATGTCGCTCGGCTAGTTTAAGAACTGGCCCGTGAGTGGTGTCAGTGCCTTGGTCTTTGTGACGTCCACGACATACCTCTCCATGCACGGGATATAGTCCAGGGGCCTCTTCCTCGATATCTAGTCCCCTCGGGGAGCGTGAGTCGGCAAACCGCCAAACCGTACCTATGCCCTTGATACCCAAGCGGGCTCTGTTCATGGCGGATATGATCACTGCTTTAACATTGATCTCTAGCCCATTCATCAAGGCATACACCGGGCATACGTGATCTAGGGTGACATCGTCATGTGCACCCCGAATCATGAGACACACTATTTTCAGCCGGATCACGGCTTCCACTGGTTCATTTGTGGTAGGGCAATGTCGATGGTAGCCTCTCGTTATACCTGCTCCAGGGTGCTGTCGAACGGGCTCCACAAAACATGCGTCTCAATATTCCGCATATGGTGGAGTGATTCTTTGGAGCCATGGGCGTCGTGTTGCGCACTGATATGGCATTGGATGATGAGGCTCAAGTGACAATCGCGGCCCCTTCGTGATGGTGTGACCTGCGGAGCGTCGGGTTCCAATTGACATAGAACTCCCGAATCAAGTGCATGTGCACTCCTGGGCTCTTCAAAGATGAATCGCAGCCCGAAGCGGTGTCAATCCGGTGGACAATGCGGGAACTCCGGAGTGCTAATGGCTCTCTTGCAATATGCTCCTCGGAAAGTACTTGTTTCCTTGTGCTTTGTGTACCATTTCTTCCTTCCTCCGTCACCCATCGAGTTTTCGTATTGGCGGCGTTGACCGCGTGGAACCCAGTGTGCTGCTTTGGGGGCTTCTTGTTCCCGGTCATACTCTTTCTACCGGCGCCCGACGTAGATGTGCCCTTCCCTTTCTCTTACCGCTCGACATACGTTCTGTCAAATAAAGCGGAACGGTCCCAATGTTAGTCAAGTACATAATTAGCTTCGACTAAGGTTGGGTTAGGCTAGGCCACCCACACTTAGTCTTCGGCCACAATTACGAGCGTTACGGCAAGAACATATTTATTTCTCATTTACAAAAACAAAACAAAAACAAAAACAACAAACGACATGCCTTGTACATTCGAGAGGAATTCGACGGTATAAATTCATTTTGGCCTTTCTCAGACTTCGTACAACTAACCACAATGTTACCATTGCGACCCACAATTTATATAAAGCACTTAGCAATGAAAAAGAAAGAAAAATGAAAAACTATTTACCTACACAAACCTATGCGGATTCACCCATTTCTTGCATACTATAATTCACTCCCCAAAAATCCGTCGGTCTTTTAGCATATTGACATATCACATGACCAGCTCTTCTCACCCAATATACGCAAACCAACAAGAATTTCACAATTCATCTAGTTTTCTCCCCTTTTCATGTTCAAATTCAAGCCCTAGCTATCATTTTAAAAAAATTTATCAAGCTTATGTATTTATCGGTTCATGCAATCACAATGATGTTACGAACAGCCAATCAGCAATAGCAGATAGTTGGCTCAATTTCTACCTGGGTAAAGTTTATATCTCATGCTAAATCAGAAAAATTCCACTAAAGTTGAGATAGAGTTGATGAACATACCTTGAATTCGATGAACGGAAGAAAACTTGATGAAATTATGTACCCTAGGTCCGTGGCACGTTGAGGAGAGGGAATTTTTGGGAGGGTTGGCCAGCGGAGGAGGATGAAAAATGAGAAAATGAGAGTGAAATCAAGGTTAAGAGTGGGTTTTGCGCGGGTTACCGGTGACCTATGTGACCCAGCGCCCGAATAACACCTCAACGCGTCACGGAGGGAGTAGCATGGGCATCCCTCCAGGCGTGACACGGGAGCCATCGCTCAGGCGTTCTGGAATTTGTAAAAATTCGAGAATTGCCTTCAACGTGTCACGGAGGGCGACGCGGTGTCCTTACTCCGTGATGCGGAGCCAACGCGTGGGCTCCTTGTTTTGCCACTTTTATTTTTTTCCTTGCCTCGTTTTTCTACTTTGCGATTCTTTGCCTTTTTTCCCTCCGATCAACCACAAATTTATCTCACAACAAGAAATCGGTTAGAATCCAGGTTTGAAAAACACAACACAATATTTTATTTTTTTTATTTTTTTTATTTTTTTTATTTTTTTTATTTTTTTTATTTTTTTTATTTTTTTTATGTTTTTTCTTTTTTTTCATCATTTTTCTTTTTATCTGTACATTCATAAAACAATAAATTCACGGAGTTGCATCCCGTGCAACACCTGGTTTACCGTCGCGGCTCGACGTCATTTGCAGTCATTCCACCCATAGGGTGACGGACGTTTCTCACGAGAATACGTCCTTACCTCAATAGGAGGTTTTTCCCATTAACTCTCGAGACTCAATGCCTGAGCAACATCAGCTTGCTCAAGCACATTGATCACAGAGTTCCTCGTATACAGTCCGGGGCTTGGTGGCCCTTGTACATCAAACACCTCCACCTTGTCGTGTGCTCGCATAGTTAGCTACCCTGCGGCTACATCGTCGCTTTCCGATCCATGCGGGGCGTCCCAAAATAAATGGGACTTCCGCGTCTGGCTCGAAGTCTAGCACAACGAAATCTGCGGGAAGATCGGGGACGACTTGCACCGGCTTTATCCTCCACAATACCATCCCGGTCTTGCCAAGGAACGATCAGCGAGCTTCTGAGATCCTTTGTTTGTTGGTCTAGGACTCCCTAGCTAATAACTTGAATACCGAGGTCGGCATCAAGTTAATGCTCGCTCCCAAATCACATAATCCCGCGAGCTCGGATACTCTGCCCAATTGTTATCGAATTGTAAAGCTCCCGGGGTCCTTAGACTTTGTGGGCAATGCGATTGTATCCGGAAGTGCACTCCTCCGTGGAAACCCTTAGTGGCATACTCGATCCAACTTTGCTTTTGTTAGCCACGATGTCCTTAATACTTTGCGTACTTCAGCACTCCCTACAAAACATCGACAAGAGGTAAGTTAATGTGTACCTGTTTAAGCACCTCCATGAACTTTTTGAAACACGCACTCCTCCTTGTGTTTCTTTGTCGTTGAGGAACGGGGAGTGGAGGTCTTTTACGGTTCGGCATCCTTTTCTTCCCCTTTCATCATTTGGCTCCTCTGTTACGCTGCTCGACTGTTGAGGGTGGTCTTTCTGGTTCCACCTCCTTACTATAAACCACTTTCAGTGTTTAGTCACCATTCCACACAGGGTTGGTGTACGTATGTTGGGAAGTCCTCCTCTAGGCACGGTGTTTTGGGCTCCCGACCAAATTGCCCAAGCGGTACTCCGGCGCCTTGGTAGCTAGCGGATTATTCTTAACATCGGCTTCCAATTTAACATAGTCAGCATGCAATTGAGCTTGGTTAGCTATCATAGTTTTGAACATCTCCTCAATGCTGGGTGATGGTGGTGGAGAATTGTTGTTTTGTCTTGTGTTGTCTTCTATTTGCCCTCCTTGATTCTTTGCACCCCCCTGACTCGAACTCTGCCCTGATGATTGTTGCTACCCCAAGAGAAATTCGGGTGATTCCTCCAGTTAGAATTGTAGTTGTTACCTCTTGTTGGTGATTTTTTTCCTTTGTGCATTGTGACCAAGTTCCCTTAGGAGTCAAGATTTTCTCACAACACTGGTGAGTGTTCATTACTCCGCACTTCACACCAAATCTGTTGCACCTGATTCACTGGGGCTAGCGACTGATTCATGCTCATGTTACCGAAGTGGGTGTTGAGTTGATCTTGCAACGCAGCTATTTGTGCGGGATAGGTTTGTAAAACCATCCACTTCTAAGACTCAATTTGCTTTCCTTGCTCCTCCCTTGAAGAGTCCGCATTCCTTTCGGTTCCCACTGCCAAGTAATTCAACAAAATATACAGCTCATCATAAGTCTTTTCTAAGGCTTGTCCCCCAGCTGCTGAGTCCAGCAAAATTTTTGTGTGGGGTTCCAAACCCTCAATAAAAGGGTATTACTTGTGGCGTCATTGGATTAGTGGTGATGAGGATAATCCCTTGATAAGCGATTTGAATCTCCCAAGCTTGATACAGATTCTCCCCTTCTCTTTGCTTAAAACTTAGAATTTGACTTCTAAGTCTTGCTGTTTACCGGAGGAAGGAACCGGATCAAAGAACTTCTTTGCAAGATCATCCCGTGGTTATACGGAATTTGGTGGCTCAACTTTCAACCACCTTTTGGCTTCTCCCAAAAATGAAAATGGGAACAATGTAAGTTTGACATAGTGCATTTGACATCCAGCGGGAATGCTGTGTCACTTATCTCAAAAATTTTGAGATGTTGGATCTCGTGAGGGAGACCTGTGAACTGCCCTCTTGTGTGCAGCAATTGCACCATGTTACTGACCCAAGCTCGAACCTCCCTCCTACAGCTCGGAGTTTGCGAATGCTCTAGATGTGACTGCTAGCATGTGGGATTACCACATCGTAGACAGCCTTTGCCATTTCCTCAGGCACTAACACTGCCTGCACAAGTGGTGGTTGGTGGTTGCTCCATGATTGTTTGTCAGAGCAGCTAGTTTTTTCTCACTAGAGCTTCTCTCTGGATTTGCAATGGAATTGTCTTTAGAAGCTCTAGGATGGGTCCACCAGCTCTTTGTCCCTTGCCAATGTTCAACGGAATCTTTGTTAACCAAAATACAGGCTAAGACCAGAGTTGTCAAACACTAATATAAAGAAAAGCAAACTAACACTTTAAGAAACAAATAAATTTCGCCAATTGCAGGTCCCAGACTAGCAGCGCCACTTTTGTTCAGTCACGGATGACTACACGCAAGTGCCGTGGTCGTGTGAAAGTAGTAAGTGCCTCAAGTAATCCAAGTATCGATCCTACGGGGATTGGACTACAGGGAGCAAATCTACTCAAAGTGTCAATTTACTGTAACTCTAAAAATGCAGACAACGATGTGAAGAAAAGTTTTTATATTTTGTTATCTAATTTTATACTACGGCTAAAATAAATATACAGAGTGATGCAGTATGAATGTGAGCATGCGAGGCTAAAACGAACATGTAGAGAAATTAATATCGATACAAGTTGGTTTATCTTTTCTCCGGTTGCTAGTCGGAACTTATGCCTATGGATAAAACTCTCGTATTTAACCTTAAGAATCATGAACCTTCCACCTACATTTCTGTTGATAAGAAGCAATTTCATGTTCTAGCCATACAGTGATTCCACTTGACTAATGTGACTTTCGAGTATATTTCTATCTTGAGAAGGTAAAATCAATTCTCAATTTTTCCCAAACTAAGAAAAGTCATATTCTATTAATTCACAACATTCCAATTTCGTGCTCTCTCAGAGTGAAATGGACTTTTTATATACATTAACATTGGCCAAACATCAATGCGGTAAGAATAAAAATTAATAGAACAACCATGGAAGAAAAGATAAAAAACCCAGATGATCAACAATTACATTTAAATACAATTGTTCCCAGCCTCAGCAAGTGAAATTAGCCACTCATTTATGGATTAAACATCGTTAAATGAGTGCTTAAATCCTACAAACAATTGAAAGAAAGGAGAAAGAGATGAGAGAAATCCTAATATTTTCGTCTTTATCATTGTCATGACACATTCTTGCTCCCACGAGTCGAGAATTATTAAAAATGAACCTAAGTGTTCTATTTATCTTGGTGGGAATTTTTCCCGGAATAACAAACAGCGTGTCCGCGGGTGCATCGCGGAGCACTACCCCATGACACGATGCAAACATGAAGCCCTCTGGAATTTGGCTATCAGGTAATTGTATCCCCAACGTGGCCTGACATGCAACATGGAGCTTGCCCAGTGACACGGTGCGGTAGCGCACCTTCAACTGGAATGTCAAGTTCCGGGTAATTGAGTCCAACGTGCCACGGCACAGGCGGACCCTCTCTGAGTGTCTTTGCAAGTCCAATCTTACGGACAGAGTGCATCACGATGGCGGCGTGACACGGCTCCATCAGCGGAGCCTCTTTATTCTTGCTTCCCTTGGCCACTTCCTCGCTTGCTCCAGAGTCCATCTCCGATTCCTCCCAACATGCATCTTAGCTCCATAAAAAGTACGTTTTTCCTGCAAAACAACACTAATCATGTTGGTTAGTATAAATTCACACTTTACTACAATTTATGAGAATGTACTAACATTGTTGGATAAACAAAGGCAAAACGACACATTTGAGTATCACTTGGGCATATAAATATGCCCCAGATCATAAATCATACAAACAATTGAAAGAAAGGCGAAAGAGATAGAGAAAAACCCTAAGATTTTCGTCCCCTCAACTGCCTGTAACCCACGTTCTTGCTCCACAAAGTCAGAATAATTAAAAATGAACCTAAGTGTTACATTTTTTATACTGGTGGGAATTTTTCTGGAATAACAAGCAACGTGTCACGGAGTGCATCGCGAGCCCACTGCCTCCGTGACACGCACCATGCAGGCTCTGGAATTTGGTCGTCCCTGTATTTAAGCCCAACATGCCACGTTGTGCAACGCGGTGCTTGGCCGTGTGCCCACTGACTCCAACGCGCACCTTCTTTGAGGGCATTCCATGTTCCAAGTGATAAGGCCCGGCGTGCACGGGCACGCGGACCTTCTCTGGGGAAATTGATAACTTTTTCATCATCAGGGCGAGAATCATCCCATGATGGCAGCGTGACACGGCTCCATCGCGGTGCCCTTTAATCCATACTTTCTTGACCATTTCCTTGCTCTCTTCGGAGTTCATTCGATTTCTCCCAGCATGAATCGCGGCTTTGCCAAAATTATATTTTTCCTGCAAACAACGCTAATCATGTTGGTTAGTATAAATTCACATTATAACTACAATTTACATGAGAATGTACAAAACACCGATGATTAAACAAGGCGAAATGACCCTTTGTTGAGTATCACTTGGGCATATATGCCAAGATCATACCCCACACTTAAAATCTTGTTCGTCCTCGAACAATAATCTTACACCTCATGCAATTGACACCCAATCATGGCTGCTGACAAATAAATCCTAACTACGTTTATACCGATTATTTAATATATCAAATCATAAGAAAACATGCATAGTCTCATTAATACAATGACATACAACACCTTAAGACCTCCTATAGACTCAGAATCGACTCTCGATATCGGCAAACTCATGCAAATCGGCTGATCAAGATATCCGACCACGAACCCAATCTCTCGTCAAACATGTGCCCTCACAACACAAGAGAAATTTCACCCTTTTCAATCACATGAACTCTAAGCATTACATGCGGGGCATATAAACACAATTTAGCTCTCTCTCCCAAAAGAATTCCACATGCATCATGTCATGAACCATAGGCTTGCCTCCTAGTGTATTACTCCACTAATATAAGGACGCGTGATGTAGGATCATGTAGGACTTAACGGGTTGTAATGTAAGCTACGGAACTAGTAAATACTGGGCTAACCAATAATAGCAACTAGCATCCTTAAGCGCTTTTCAACACATCCCATCAAAATTAAGGGCATTGTTTCTTCCTTCATCCTCCCATTCTTGAAGTATTTCTTTATTTTTGTCCCCATTTCTTTAAGCACACCCGACTTAACAACAAAGATTAGTTATACATCTTTCTTTCCTTTGCGTCCGACAAGTGCACCTTTGCTCTTTTCTTTACTTTCATCTCTTTGCTTTTTCTTTTCTTTTCAAAATTCTCACTCCTTGACACTATGGGAAAATTATTTTTTCTTGAGCGCTTAAGAGTTTTGGATCAAATTTACGGATAATGAAAAGAAAGAGGTTAGGGTCAGTTTACACCTTTTGACGAAGAAGAAAAAATATAGGCTAAAGGATCAATGGGCTAACTAGGATTAACATTCGAAGTGGGTATGAAAAAAAAAAAACTTTCCGGTTAGAACAAAGAAACGCCATCTGCTTTCTACACTACACTTCCTTCATTTCGTTTCGTACACACACACAGCAAGTTCTAGACAATTCACAATGGCATGGAATAATCGAAACCTCTGAGCATATTGCACATGCTCAACTCAAGATTATATTCCACCCAGACTCTTCAATTAGCCCAAATTACATGAATTCAAACATTAAGCCTCAATCTCACCGAATCGAACTCTATGGCCTAGGTATCTCAACATATTTACAAAGTTGCATGCTTTCATACAAATCACCTTTGCATTCTAAATATCATGTATCACACGCAACAAGAAATTCGCAACCATAAAGTAGCGACAACGCTTGGGATACAAACAAACAAAAATAAAAGACAAAAACTACTCTATCGACTACATGTCTCTTAAGACGGTCGTCATCCATGCATCATAGGGAGCGGTCACTATTTCGACTTCGGTTCAATGGGACTCATCTAGAGGTAAAGAAACTTAGAAAACAAACACCCAGAAACCCAATCATAAAATTAATTTTGAAAATTTTTAAAAATATCAATGATTTCGCTAAAAAATATTTACACAACCAGATAACAACATTCAATAGCACACAAAAGCTTCACATTAATTTATTACAAAACATACACACAAAACTCACGAGGGTCACAAAAAATTTTTAGGCACAACAAGAGAACATGAAGATTCACAAAACTAGACAAAAACCAACACCTAACAACTCCCCACCCACACTTAAACCAAAAACTGTCCCCGGTGTTCATAAATTCAACATAGCACAAAAGTGGGCGGTGAAACTCCTGATCAATCGAAGTATTCAACTTCTTCGTCGGGTGCCTTGCCTCGTGTCCATGAATCACCCCCGTCGTCCTCCTCCGACTTAACATCAGGTCTCTGGCGTGTCTGCTGCTCGGTCAGGACGTCGACATCTGAGCTCCACAAAATGCGTGCCCACCCAGACATAGAGCCCTAGCATTTTTGCGAAAGGGTAGTCTAAGTCGAGGCTGCCACAACTCATCCTCTGTTGCCGGCCTCCCGCCTATGCGCAGCTGGAGCATCTGCATCCCGAACAAGTGGGCCATGTACTGATCATCCCGAGCATGACTTTCGGCTAGTGTAAGCTGGCCGGTGAGTGGTGTTGGGTGCCTTGGTCTTTGTGACATCCGCGACACGCCTATCCATCTGATTATGTAATCGGGGGGCCTCTTCCTCAATATCCAGGCCCGACAGGAGCGTGGTCAGCAAGCCACCAAGCCCCGTACTGTGTCCTTGATGCAACGGAGCTCTCTTCATGGCGGATATGATCTCCGCCCCAACATTGATCTCAGCCCTTTCATCAGGGGCCACACCAACGCCATGATCCCGGGTGACATCGCTCATGTGCACCCCAGAATCGAAGCGAGAACAAACAATTTTCAGCCGGATCACAGCTTCCCTCATTCATCGTGAGTAGGGCAATGTCGATGTTAGCCCCTCTCCTTATGCTGCTCAACGTCTTTGTCGAGAACGGGCTCAACACAAGAGTGCGTCTGCTGATATCCGCATATGGTGAGTGATATTCGGTGCCGGAGTACATGGGCGTATGTGTTCCGCACCCCAAAGATAAGCATTCAGGTGATGGGGCTCCAGAGTGACAATTTGACCCCTTATTTGCAGCGGTGTGATTGCGGAGCGTCGGGTTCCAATTTGATAGAACTCCCAAATTAAGTGCCGATTCCACTCCTTGGGCTCTTCCAAAGATGAAGCTCGGCCAAGCGTGTCAATCCAGTGGACAATTAGGGAACTCCTGTGCCAATGGCTCCTTGCAATGTTCTCCTCGGGGAAGTATGTTAACTTATGCTTTGTATACCACTTCTTCCCCTTCATTTGTCACCCATAGGGTTCCGTATTGGCGGTGGAGTCGTGCGGAGCGGCGAGGTCTTCTTCAAGTCTTGCTCGATCCCAGTTGTCTTCCTTCCGGCACCCGATGTAGATGCGCCTTCCCCTTGTCTTGCCTGCTTGCCATTGTTCCTATCAAGTCAAGCAGAGGCAGTCCCAATAAAGTCAAATTAAAGTTAGCTTCAACTAAGGTTGGGTTAAGCTAGGCCACCCCACACTTAGTCTTTAGCCACAATTTCAGCATTACGGCAAGATCATCTTTGTTTTCAATTTACATAAAAAAAAAAACAACAACAAACATGCCTCGTGCATTTAGAGAATTCGACAGTATAAATTCTAGCCCTTTTCTCAGGACTTCGTACAGCTAACACAACATTACCATCGATCACGTTTCATCATAGCATGTGAAAATTTTTATCAATACAAACCTATACAATTCACCAATTCCATGCATATCTGATTCATTACCCCGAAAATCCATTGTGTCTTTAGCATATTCAAATTAAGCACAACCAACTCACCTCTGTATGCACAACCCAACAAAATTTCACATTTCAACTTAATTTTTACTTCTTCATATTCAAATTCAAGCCTAGAAACAATTTCAAAATTCGATCAAGCTATGTATTTATCGGGTTCATACAATCACAATGATATTACGAATATCAATCAACAATAACTCAATTGAATTTAAGCTCAATTTCTACTTAGGGCAAGGTTTACTCACCTCATATGCTAAAAATTGAAAAATTTGACCAAAATTTATATAGAGTTGAATAACATACCTTGAATTCGATGAAATGAAGAAAACTTGGCAAAAATTCGTGCTTAGGTCAAGTGTCGTTGAGGGAGAAAGGATTTTGAGGTGTTTGTCGCGGAGGAGAAGGAAATGGGAAAAAATGAGGGGCAAAATCAGGGGTTAAAAGGTAGGATTTTGCGCGGGTCACCCGACCGGTGTGACCCGGCGAGATATATAAATGCGGAAGGTAGCAGACACCTGATGAAAGCGCGAATAATGCGTGGAATTATGGAATTTTAAAAATTCCAGATTTACACCTCAACGTGTCACGGAGGGTAACGCTGGAGGCCACTCCTCAGTGACACGGGCATCGCATAGGCTCAGCTGTTTTTGCCACTTTTCATTTTTCTTACCTCAATTTTCCCTTTTGCGATTCTTTGCCATTTTCCCCTCCCGTTCAACCTGAAATTTATCTTACAACAAAAGTGGTTAGAATCCCAAGGTTTTAAACACAACACAATGTTATTATTTTTTATTTACAGTTTATATTTTTCTCTTTTTTCTTTTTCTTTTTAATTAACTAGCGTACACATAAATACAATAATTTCCCGGGTTGCCTCCCGTGCAGCTGGTTTACCATCGCGGCCAGGCGTCAAATATGCTCCAGTCAGCCCCTAGGGTGACAGACGTTTTCTCTCGACCTACATCCTCACCCGTGTCATGCTTACACCTCTCTGGTGGTTTCCCCAATGACTCCAGGTGGCTCAACACTCGATGGCATCGGCTTGATCAAGCACGTTGATCAACGAGTTCCTCGTACACGGCCGGAAGCTTTGTGGCCTTGTACAAATTAAACACCTCCACCTTGTCGTGCTCGCATGGTTGCATTGCCTTGCCGGCTACATTAATTAGCGCTTTCGGTCGCCAAGAAGGGCGTCCCAAAATAAATGGGACTTCCGCGTCGCTCAAAAATCAACAAAGCGAAGTCTACCGGGTAGATAAAGGGAGCCCACTTGCCAGCACGTCCTCCACAATGCCATCAGGTCTTGCCAAGGAACGTCTGCTAGTTGCAAGATCCTTGTTGTTGGTCTAGGACTCCACTACACTTGCTTCTTGAATACCGATATCGGCAAGTTAATGCTCGCTCCCAAATCACATAATCCCACGAGCTCGGATACTCTGCCCAATTGTAATTTGAATTATAAAGCTCCCAGGGTCCTTGAGCTTTTTGGGCAACTGTTTTGTATCAGGAGTGCACTTCCTCTGTAGAGCCACCGTAGCGTGCTGATCAGGCTGCTTTTTTGTTAAGCCACGATGTCAACGTATACTTACTTTGTAACTTCGACACTACCTGCAAAACATCAGCAAGAGGTAGAATTGATATGTACCTGTTTAAGCACCTCCATAAACTTTTTGAAACACGCTTCCTCGTGTTTCTTTAATATTGAGGAGCAGGGGTGGTGGTCGTTCTAGTTCGGCATCCTTCATCTTCCCCCTCTCATCACTGTGCTCCCTCTCATTTTTTGCTGCTCCCGGCTGTTGAAGTCGGTCTTTCTGGATTCCACCTCTCTTTAAGTTGTAAACCACTCCTTGTGGTCACTGCATTCACTTGCTTGGGGTTAGGATCAGTATCACTCGGGAGTCCTCCTCTAGGCTTTGGTGTTTTGAGCTCCGACAAATTTCCCAAACTGGTACTCCAGCACCTTTATATGTGATTGTTCTTTACATCGGCTGCCAATTTCACATAGTCAGACTGCAATTGAGCTTGGTTAGCTATCATAGTTTGAACATCTCCTCAATCTTGGGTGATAATTGGTGGAGGAAGGTGCATTGTTGTTTGATGCGGGGAAGCACACGATCATTCTCTGTTGCCCTCCTTGATTTCTGGCCCCCTGGCTCAGGCTCACCGCCAGTGGTTGTTGCTACCCCGAGAAATTCGGGTGATTCCTCCAGTTAGAATTATGGCTGTTTCCATACAGTGAGTAGTTATTCCCTCTGTACATTACCAAGCAAGTTCTGAATCGGGATTTTCTCAACAACACTTTCGGTTAGTGTTCATTACTCCCGCACACTTCACACCAAATCTGTGCACTACATCCACTAGGGCTTGAGACTGATTCAAGATCCTTATTACTGAAGTGGGTGTTGGGCGGTGCATAACACGGCTATGCACGTGCCGCGTGGGTGTAAAACCATCCACTTCTAAGACTCCGAGTTGCTTTCTTGTTCCTCCTCTTGAAGAGTCCACATTCCCTCCGGATTTCCCTGCGAAATACGATTCAACAAAGTATACAGCTCCTCATAAGTCTTTTCTAATGCTTGTCCCAGTGTGAGTATTTCCCTGCGAAATACGATTCAACAAAGTATACAGCTCCTCATAAGTCTTTTCTAATGCTTGTCCCCCAGCTGCTGAGTCCAACAAAATTTTTGTGTGGAGTTCCAAACCCTCTATGAAAGTGTGCACCAGCACATCATTGGATTGGTGGTGATGAGGATAATCCCGCAACATTGATTTGAATCTCTCCCAAGCTTGATACAAATTCTCCTCTTCTCTTTGTTTAAAACATAGAATTTGACTTCTAAGTCTTGCTGTTTTACCGAATGGAAAGAACCGTATCAAGAATTTCTTTGCAAGATCATCCCACGTGG